>OY987286.1:1735228-1882180 GCA_963920785.1 Sphagnum contortum
CTTAGAACAACAAAAGGTGGAATAACATTGTAACATCATTTTTATTTTTATTTTTTTTCTTTTTGTTATTCTTCGATTGCTAGTTTTATATTAAAAACATCCAAACCAATTTTGTTGTCATCACATATATAAAAATACAACCTTCTTATCTATCCTTAATTTTGAAACTTTTGGTCTTGATGATTTATTTTTTACTTGTTGTGTTTTTTGGTTTTTTAAGCTTCTTTTTAGTTTTGTTGATTTTTGAAAATATATTTTTTATTTGTTGATTTTTTTTTGGTACACTTGTTCCCTTTCTTTTTAAAAAATTCTTGTGCATAATGTTTGGCTTTGTTTTTTGTTTAAATTATTTATTGATTGGTAGTAAATGTTGCCTTCCAAAAACTCAAAACTTTGCCAAGTTGCATTGAAGCATGAGGATACATTGGAGTAAAAATTGCAACTAACCTTATATGTGCCCCCCCCTCTCCCCATTTTGTACTCTTCCATTGGCCAATGCAAGTGAAAATTCTTGCAATGGATATTTTAATTGGAGGTTTGTCTACTTTTTTACAAAAATTAGTCAAAACACAATTGTATTGTGGTTTTTTTTAAAAAAATTGAGGTTGCATGCAATATGTTCATTCATGTAAAACTACCCAAAATAAAGTATTTTCCTTTGAATGTTATTTTTGTAAATAATTCAAAGTTCAAATGTTTTGTAGAGAAGGGAGATTGGAGGTTTTGGTTACTTCTAAAAGCTTATTAGTTTTGGGATTGTGTTGAAGGTGAAGAGATAAGTGTTGCAACATATGTGCCAATTCAAAAGAACCTCCATGTTGTTGAAAATCCAATGGTTAGTTCCAATGTGTCAATTGAAGATGAAGATAATGTAATGTTAACAAATTATGCCAAAAATATTGGTCCTCCTATGCAAGGTATTAGGGTTTCCATTTTTGAAAATGGGCATTGCAAAAATAATTATAATATAATAAGGAAAATTGTTTCCGATGGATTTATTGAACATTGTGTGCCATGCCAAGTTGTTTTTTCGTTTCACCCCACCCACCTTCTCCATGTGAGAAAGATGGAGTTTTTTGGAATTTTTTTGTGTGCAATAGCTTTATTTTATTGGGCATTTAATTTTTATTTGATGGTAACATTATTTTTATTTTCATAAAATTATTAACTCATGTGTATGTTGCCATACCTTAACAATTCAATGTTTTAATGTCATCTTCATTAGATCAATAGCTTCATCAAATATAAATGTCTTGATAGCTTCATTCTAAAATTTATTTTATTGTTTTGTCATATTTTGATCAAACCTATTGAGAGGGTTTTTTTAAAGGATTCTAATGTTGACACTTCATATTTTGCCCAAGAAAATGCAAATGATCCCATTGGCCCGCACGACATTGCAAAAGAGGGTCAAATTGGGAGGTATTAAGGGGTGGGTACATTTGCAAGTTTGGGGATACATAGGAAATCTTTTGTAGCCAAATGGGTTTTTTATGCCCAAAAAGGGGGGAAAAAAATTCAGGCCAATGGGTTGTTAATATATGAATAATATTTTTAAAAAAAAACTAAGATAATCATCGTGGTTAGCTAGGCAAGTGGAACTCAATGAAAAAAATGTTTCATGTCCATTACCATCCATCCCCATGGTGTGTGCGCTAGTGCATTGTTGGTTCATTTTGGCCAAAAGAGTAACGGCATATAGAAGGAGAGACCTCTTTGAAGAAGTTGTTGCTATTTAGTTACCTTTTGTGTAAGGTAAAGCCCGAAGGTGAGGCATTATTCCCAAAGTAAGTGGCATGAGATGAAACAATAGACGAATTTGACCTCATAGTTTGGGAATCTCTATTACATATGATGCATATGGGCTTTACCCATCATAAAAGCATGAGATGAACATAAGCATGAAACTAAAAAAGATGTAGGCATACAAAGGGTAAGGGTTCTCACACTACTTATGGTGCATTCACACTTGATGTTAAGTCAATGTTAAATGAAAATCTAGGTGGCATCATCCTACATGGCACCCAATGTCATTTGGGTGATACTAGCTTAATGTTAAGTGAACATAAAATGTTGATGGTAAGTAGGTAGGTGTAAGTCCTGAATGACTAGCATGGTGTTAGGGGACTCAACACTAGAGTCCCTAACACCAAGTGTGGAAATGCGTCTTTATAAGCATAAGATCCTTCCCACACTTAAAACAAGTGTAATATCTCTCCTTTTCTTTTCTAGGATACAAGGAATTTTCTCTAAAATTCTTTTAAGTGTTAGTAATAAGCATGCCCATAACAATAAATGGGAGCATAGCTACACTTTGGGTACTATAGTAATTATATCTCTTGTGCCATTGTTCAGATACTTTTATGTGATCTGGGTTGAATGCATAAATGGCATAATGGGCATAACTCTTGGGGAACACATTGGGAACACATTGGGAACACAATAAATAACCATTGTGCACTTGATCAGAACATGAAATAAACATATAAACCGCATTTTGGGGAACACCCAATTCCCAAGAAAATCCCATCATCCCCTCCCCCCCCCCCAAGGCAATATTAAAGCCAAGGTGAACCAGCACCACACTAAAATAAAATAATATTTTGTCATGGTATCAAACTAAGCCTCGGCAAAACACTAGGAAATATGAATTTGCACAATTTGAGTGTAGAAGCATATACATGGAAATTTTGGAATGAGAGTCTCATCAAGGCAAAGGTGATTGATTTTTTAGAGATTCTAAACTCAGAGAAAAATGCAAGGCATTGAGAAAGGAAAAAAAAGAAAAGATATGATCACTTGAACATATGCCTTATTTTGTTAGCTGAGGAGATGAGCACTAGAGGCTCAACAATTCTCAATCACACTAAAAGTGGGAGATGGCAAGTAAAACCATTTCTCAATAATAA
Organism: Sphagnum contortum; assembly: GCA_963920785.1. Lineage (NCBI taxonomy): Eukaryota > Viridiplantae > Streptophyta > Sphagnopsida > Sphagnales > Sphagnaceae > Sphagnum > Sphagnum contortum. Next base: position 1,738,138 of record OY987286.1, read on the forward strand.
TAAAAAAACAATAAAATCTCAAGGTGTGTGCCACTAGGAAAACCCAAAAACAAATATGTAAGGAAAACAAACATTGACATTTGACAAGGTGAAAAAATCATGCTCTCAACCACCTTTTCTTTGTACCCAAGAGTAGAATTTTTAAAAAATGAATGAAGGGGGAAAAGGAAAACATCAACAACAAGGTTTTTATATCAATAAGGTCTTCAAAGCTTTGTTGAATGATTCATGCCACAAAATTTGTTTGGTTGTTAATCACATGTGATTGTTGCCTAATGAATGACCTATTTTTTTGAAACTAAGTGTGCGAGGGAAGTCTAGTGGAAAGTAATTTGGCGTAGGGAAAGGAAAAGAAGGTGGGAGTGCTCACACAAGGAAGGAGTACTTAAAACACAACACATGCACCATCTTAGGTTTTGGGTAGTTTTCAATGAAGCCTTACAAGTTGTGCATAATTTGGCCTTAATTGAGGTGAAGGGGAAAAGCGATACATGAATAGAGATTGGAAAAACTGTTAGGTTTTGGGTAGTTTTCAATGAAGCCTTACAAGTTGTGCATAATTTGGCCGCCTTAATTGAGGTGAAGGGGAAAAGAGATACATGAATAGAGCTTGGAGAAAATGGGTTTGAATAATGAGTGGAAACGAAGACAATTTAGATATCTAGACACATTACATGAATATAAGGGAAGGAGAGAATTGATTTAACTTGTTTGAGTGCAATAATTTGTTGATATAATGTACTTTTTTTTTTGAATGTTTGTTCACAAGAATAGCATGAAATACGTGAAAATATAAATATAGTATTGTGTGATGGTGATGATTTTGGTTGATCCATTATGGACAACAAACTATGACGGGTTGTTCACAAGGATTAGGCAAATGTCAAACAAATATTTCTAAAAAATAGTTTTGAATCCCTAAGAGTTGAAGCCCTTTCTACACCTCACATTTTAGTTTTATTTGAAAGCTTAGTTACACATTCACAAGTTTTTTTTGTAGAAATTTCAACAATAGTCAAGCAAAGGGGTGATCAGATTTTTCAAAATTAGCCAAATTGAGTTCATTTGGGACTAGGCAAGTGTTGCCCAAAGTTGCACCCACATTTTCACCAGCCAAAAAGAAAAAGCCAAAAATGGACTTCAACATGACACTCATGCACGCACACTGATATAACATTCACTATAACCGTGTTATGTGAGCTTGATTTTCTTTTTGGCTAAATTTGTTTTCAAAGTGGCTAAAAATATTTTTTTGTTGTCTAGTCGCAAAATTGCTTTTTTGTTTTGTTTGAGAAATTCCCAGATTTATTGGGTTCTTTTATGTAGCCAAAAATGTGAAGTTTCCTTAAATGTTTTTAATTTCATATCTTATTTAATAGTCAAATTTGGCTAAAAATATCACATGGATGATCGCCATTTCAACGACATTCACAAAAATGAAAATAAAAACTCTAGAACTTCAAATAACAATAATTCAAGCCAAGATATGATATAAGAATGAAACCTTGTAATTTTCCAATATGCGAAGGAACTTTTAAAATGAGCAACAATTTCAAAGGGAAGGAAAACTAATCCTATTGTTTAGAAATTTCTTGGGTCAACTCATAAACGAGTCATATCATATCATGAATTTTTTTTTGGAGTTAACGGTTTAACCCCTTGTTACCAACTTGAGATCCTCATCACCCTTTGAGAGTGCATTCCTAAGTGCGGGCAATTGGGTCCACTAGTTGGAGAGCAAAATGCAAACCATTTGATCAAAACCTAACCCAAATCCATGTGACAATCAATGCCCAATTAGGAAACCATCTGAAACCTCCTAGGAAATACCATACAACCAAAATAGAACAAAGAATTTTTTTTGTCAAAGTATCCATCACCTACACCAGTTAAAAAAAACCAAAAAGAAGCCATTCCTGGCTTATCTAATGTTTAGGGGTTAAAAGGTGTTCACATCATAACATATAAATTGAACCTTCTTGTTACCACAAGTTTCATACCAAACCAAGTTTCACCCAAAAAAAAAACGAGAAATAAGTGGATTTGGATGTTTCTAGCACACCAACCAATTTGTTCAAAGTAGGTTGGATTTACCAAGCATCAAGAAGTGGTTGGCACAACAAATTCCATGTTTACACTTTGCACATATCCGAGAGGTTAGAAGCTTAGATAGAAGTGCACAAAGATCTAGTCAAGGTCACACAATGACATACAATATCTATGATCCACAATCCTAACATCAATTGATTTGTCCATAACTCATTCATTTGCAATCCTTTGCATAATCTGGGTACCCATTGAGTTTTCATGATTTTTCTATATCATGCGTGATTTCAGAGCTCAAAACAGTTGTTCACCTAATCCGATGCAACTTGAGACCATGGTGGAGAGGTCCTGTGCCAACCGCAAGATTCAACATGAAGTCAGTTAGAGAGAAACCATCTTATTCATTTGCAATCTTTGTCATAGTCACATGATAGCAGGCCCATTTCAGTTTTCATGGTTTTCATTCAGGGATTTGTGCAAGTTGAGTAGCACAGCAAGTGTTTCATCTGAGGGAGAAGTTCCAGCCTCCCCATCAGAGTGTTCAATAACATCTATCCTTTTGGCTATCCTGCAATTCATTCAAAGAAATCAATCTGCAGACAATTGAAAACTCTAGTGTACCACTGCCGGTCTGCATAGCAGACCATGAAAATGGGTAACAAAATTTCCAAGTTTCATGGAGGTCCAATGCTGAAACCTTGACCCAATGTTCCTCTCTTTCAAGAGGGTACATCCCAAAACATATCTATGGAAATCCCCCAGCATACTCCACAACAACACTTAACAGGTTGAAGGTGACACAACAAATGAGTGCAGTTGGTCATACCTTCATGAGTGCTGCTCAAAAGTATCAGATGGTAACCTTGATAAAAAACAGCACCTTTATCATGAACAGCAGTGCCAAGCGCCATGACCACACCCCCGACCAACTTCATCAGATTATGATTGTGGGTATATTAATCCACTCAAAAAATTTGGGGCAAACAAAGCATTGTACAAACATCTGTGTCTTGGGTTTCTGCTCCATTTTTGAAGCAACATAAAACTCTCTATTATGATGTTGGCTAGCACTCAAGAGACGATCGAATAAAAAAAACAAGTCAGTCCTCGTTGAGGCAGCAACAACCTTGTGAGGTAAGTTTACATGCATCATAGCTTGTCTCTGTACAAGCAAGTGAGCATCTAAGCTCAGGGCATAGAGAGGCCTACATAGCGGGCATTGGTTGGGCCCTCCTGCACCTTCCCAAACCATAGATGATTAGAAATTGTAGGGAACTGCAAATCAGTATAAGTGTCTACATAAAAGCCTCTCAGATTCTTCAAATTCTGGGACGTTCAAACTCAATGCAGCTGGAAGTCAATGATGTCTCTGAAATGCTGATCTCTAATCTTACACACCAACTTGGCTTTGGTGCATTGCAGAAGGATTCTCAACATCACAATCCTAGACATGAACAAAATTGAATAATGGTATTGAGCCATTGGAGAGCCATCAAAAAAAGCATTGACATTTGTTCTGCACCCAATTTGTATTCACGAAAAATACCTGGGATACGAAGTCAAGAAATTTTATAAGAGAAATCTACATGCAAAGATTAAGGGAGTTCCAAAATCACTTTCAGAAACCACACTTCACTTTCTGCAGTTCCAAACCACAGAGTTGTTCTATAGATGTGGTCTTTACCCAAAGTCCTTGTGTCAAAGTCTTAAATCACTGGTCGAAAGACGTTATCTTGCAAGCAAAACCCTTGGAACAGTTTCAGACAAACTGGCAATATGGGTGTCTTCAAGACTTGACTTTACTTTAGGTTTTGGCTGCTCTTTGATTCAATTCCCTTCTTCAGCAGTCAACAAGAAAACACAACACTTCCAGAATATCAGGCCCACAAACAAGTCAGTCCAAGCAAGATGATGGGAAGGCAAAGGTGGATGTCAGAAAGCACCACAGAGGTCTATACTAGTTGATACTAGGGTGATTCCTTTCCCACACTGCAGATTTTTTTTAGAAATATGAAAGAATCGATACCCTACTAGACAACATTAAAAATTTGTCTAGTACTAACACTTACCTCCCAGTTTCCAATACTTCACAAGACCTTTAGGGAACCTGCTACCACGGGCTCCCATGTTACAATCCCTCTTCAACGTCCATCTTCTGTGTTCTGTGCAACTTCTGGGCTCTTCAAAGCAGGCAGTGCCATCAATCCAGAAATGAAATGTCAGATGTGAAAATGGCATCACAACAAAAAAGGGCACCAGGTCTTTTATCCTTTTAAAGCCAATTATGAGTTCACAGCCATCCACATGTTGCTCTATCTCAATAAGCATTTACAACAGAGAAGTGCAAAGGAGTATCCCTAAACTGTACCCTCTCTCTCTTGATCCTGTACTGATTTGATACATACAATGCAATTATTGATCATCAAAGTCTACCCACCCACCAACCTACCACAGCAAAAACTTGCTTGAGCACCTGTGGCAAATGAGGCAAATGAAGGTTGTTAAAGAGGATGGTATTGTACAAATGCTAAACTTGAACTCACAGGAAAACTACATCAAGCTAGATGATCAAGTCTTCCACTCCTGCTGCCATTTGTATACAGGCTTATCTGCAAGTATGCTCATTTCATCCAGCTGTAGCTTCCACTTTCTTCCCTTTGTCGTCAACTGTTTCTGCAAGGACATCATCATGCCAGTTCTTACAACTTCTCTGCTCACTTGCTGCACTCCTTCAGCTCCATGTTCACCTTAGAAACCCTAGGAGAATGAAGCAGATCCTCCGGTGTGTAATTCACCACCAATGGCCTAAGCTCTTTAGCTTATTCCCTATCTTCAGCAAAATAGATCTGCATACTTGATACTTGACCTTCACAGAGAGAACAAAAGAAGATTGCAACCTCTCCTCTTTTTTCTTCTCAGCCTGCATTTGGACATCTGATGTCTTGCATCTTCATCAGCTTCTCTTCCCACCTGTTTTGGGTCTATGAACACCATCCACTGTCTTGGAGTTTATCATCTTGTAGTAAAACTAATTGGGATTCCTGAAAGCAGCCTTCTCCTGCAACCTGTGGATGGTCTCCTCCTCCATGGGGTACCATGAAAAAAGGGTGTACCTTATTGCGATATGTGGGCATCTCCCAAATTTGCTCTAGTTCATGACAAGTGCTCATGAACTACACGGCTGTGCAGTTGAACTATTGCAAGCAAGCTCTCTGCATTAAGCCTCTCAAGAGCAGCACATACTTGTGTTTCATATTCAGTTCCAGGACCCATTATGTGAATTAAGCATGCAACTTTGTACACAATCCGTTGCCAGCCACCTGTCCATCACCATTTCCCATCATCCCACACCAGTATGCCGTTATAAATACAACATAACACACCAGTATATAATGTTGTTAAATCCAGCAACATACACACAAAAGAAATCATCATGGGTTGCATACCATCCTCCTCCTGCTCCACTGGAATGCTCCTGCTGTCAAAATGTTTGTGAACCCACCATTCTCTTCTCTCCTCCCATGTACAATTCCACCAAGCTTCAAAGGTAGAAGCAGCTGGCATATGACTTGTCCTCACTCCATCCTCATTGACATCCTCCCTTCTTTGCCTTGAATTTTGTCTTGGCTCCTTGCCTGATCGTTGTTTCAGAACAAGGAGACATGTTGCTAGTTGCTGCCACACTTCCAACGATCCTTGTTCTAGGTCCAAATGGCTGGATATGCAGTCTACTAGCCGTTCTGCTCTGTACTTGCCTATCACAAAGAAAGAAACACCCAGGAAAATGACACCCTGTGAACAAAACTAGTAGGTACTTCATGTAAATTTCAAAGCTCAAGGCATAAAATATCTGTAGCTCTCTTGTAATAGAAGGTGTACCTGTAGTATGTAAGTTAATAAGTGCTTGGAGGGTATTTGCAGATGATGGGTTTATTTGCAGGATAGCTTCATAGCACTGTGATATCTGCCTTGTGTGTTTGGAATTCAGTGACTCCAGCAGCAAGGCCTTTATGCTAAGCCACCAGTGTACCACAATTCAATTCAGAGTCTACTGACAACCAGTCTACTGAGCTCCAGGACAACCACGGAAATGAAAATGAGAATATGAACTGCAAAGATGTAAAATTCAACAAAATCTGATGAAAATAGAGGGGTGACTTGAACTAGGTGTATCAACAGGGACTTCACCTAAGAGGAAGCAGGTGAGGATTTTTGCAGAAGTTATCAATCTCCTCCATGGCACCCTTCACATCCCCTGTAGCCAGCAACAGCTGCAGATTCCAACAGGTAGCTTCAATGAGAATCATGCAGAAGAGATTGGTAAATCTAGATTGTAAATCCCTTGCAGATGCAGTACACATAGTCAACAGAAGCCTACAGGACAAAGAATCATCAGATCACTGTGATTGGTATTAAAGGGGAGGGGGGGGGGTACCTGCACCAAGGGAAGTAGTGCAGGTGTCATGTTGGCAGCAAGTGTACGTGCTTGACGAAGGTACTTGATGGCATTCCCATGAGCATCTCTGGTTCTGCCACTAACCATTGGCACCATATACACACTAGTTGTCTTTGGTTGTGGCAGTGGCACTGGAAACAGCCTCTTATCCAGATCTGTGAAGCAGGAGTACATGTATCAGATACATGCACTTCTGGTCCTCATCCATGACCACAGCATACTTTGGTCTCGTCTGACCACCTTGCTTTCAAGTACCTGACACCAGATCACAGCAAATCCTTCTAGAAATTCCTGCTTTGGTTTCCACTCATTCCTTGAGCTTGTGTTTCCAGTCAGGTGGTTCACCTAATAATGCCCACAACAAAGTTCCCAGTCATGTAGCAGACAAGATGTGGTAAATATTTCATACCAGGTGACCAAAGGACAGCAGCTGTCTGCCAAGAGTTATTGTGTTGATGCTCATGCTCATCTCCCTCATACAACCCTTGCTGTTGCAAACCCTGGGTACTGCCGCAACTGTTCCCTGAAATATCCAATGCTGCTAAGTTCTCACGTAGCTCAAAATCTCGCTGTTGCTCAAGAAGCCAGTTGCTTGGACTACTCGTTCCTGCCACATCAATGCTGCGATTCTCCATCTTCTCCTTAACCTCCATGGTATCATTTTCCCCAGAACCTTCTTCATAGTCCTGAGAAGAATTCCCAGGCTTTGTTCCTATATCTTCAATGAAAAGCTTCTGAACATCAATAACTGCTCTGTCATGCCATAACTGGTGCAGTATGAGTCCATGGCACAGGTTCATTGTTGCATCATCACGGAAAGGATGTACATCCACTAATCTGTTAAAAAAAAGAAGAAGAAACAAAGACCTTTCAGCAGCTCTCAATTCCATGTAAAAAAATAAACAAGAGGTTGACAGCAATCAATCTGCCACAGCCCCCCCTTGTTCTTGTGTTTGCAAATGTGAAAGATATTGTGGATTGGTATCAGGTGCATGCCAATTGACTACAAGATCATCAACACAAAATACTACCCTACTGAAAGTCATTGTGGATTTGTGTCAGGTGCATGCTAATCAACTCCAAGATCATGAACACAAAATGCTGTCTTGCTCACTGATTGACAACATTCTGCAACAATTGTGCACATGAAAGATGGGTTCAAAATACATACGGACGAATCTCATTGTAGGCAGCCTCATAGGAATCAGAGTCACCCTGGCTCAGCAAGTAGAGTGCAAGCTCCAGTTGTACTCGTCCACGCAATCTCTATGAGCAAGATCCAAGGTTATGAGGCACAGGAGGAACAAACAACCACCTCAAAAATGAAAAAACTCTGTACAAACAAACAAACAAACACTTCACAACTTGCAGATGACAGGGATTCTTCTCCTTCTTGAAACTTCAAAACCTTCTTCATGAGATCCTTGCCATAATTGGAATTTTTTCCTCATATTTTCTTGCCACAACAGGAGATGTAGGACTTAGGGTTTAGGGTTTAGGATTTTATGGTTTAGGCCATATCTTGGTATCAGGGATGATCAAAGACTTGGGAGGAATTTGGTTTGTACCGCATTAGGTTGCTTCCGATGCAGAATTCTATACAAGCGCTTGATCTTTAGACTTGTTGCTTTACTGTTGCTGCTGCCTTCCATTTGTCGCAGCACTTCCATTGCTGCCTGAGCAAGAAAAACCAGAAATTGCAACTCCATTGTCAATCTGCATTTCGTCTTCAAGAATCTGAGGAAGATGAAACACACTCCAATACTGCGCTCAACTTTTACCTTTTACGCAAAATCTGCTGCAACAGCTTTGGAATGGAGAAAGAGGGAAGGAAAAAAAAAAAAAAAAACAAACAAACAAACAAACACTATGTACGCACCCAGTAATAGGCGAAGTCGCGCTCCAACTTTTGGTCGGAAACATTTCCAGCTCCGAGAAGAGCAGAGACCACACCTGCAGCAGTAGAAAAATCATGCTGTCGTAGAAGAGCTTGCAGTAAGGCACGAAGCTTCTTCCTGTGGTAAGGAAGCAAATCCGTTGTACCAGCATCATCACCGTGTCTTTTGCTCCACTCTTTCCCTCCTCCCGTTCTGGTTTTCACCGCTCTCGGTAGCAACAACTTTGCTGCTCGCTTGAGTGCAATCTCCCTCTCCACAATCTGGCCTCCATCCTTGTCTTCTTGTTCTTCCTTCCTCTCCTTGTCCATCGCTGATTCCATGTCGTCCTTACGACGCCAACGGAAAAACAAACATACAGAACAACGAGAAAATTGGGTACCTCGGACATTCCAAAACACGCCAATTTTTTTTTTCCTTTGTATTTTGGGTAGGCTACCGTCACTGGCCCTAAGAGTTGCCAGTTTTGCTGCCACCCTCTCTCCAGCTAACTTTCAGTGTTCTGCATGCAAGTGTCAATAGCCATATATATATATATATATATATATATATATATATGGCGAGTGTTCATAATCTTGAACTTTTTACACTTATATTGTTATTGTGTATAATTTTTTTTGAAAAAAACATTGACACCAGGTTGGTGTAAATATTTGTCAAATACATTTACAGAGTCCCATGTAAATGTTTTGAGGCATGTAAATGTATATATATATATATATATTACAAATTCATATTAATTAGTTGTGAGTGCATTTTTAAAATTTAAAATTTTATTTTATTTTATTTTTGCAATGGGTCATTTAGTTGACCTATAACAAAAGCATTATGAAATCCCCCTTCTCCAAATAAAAATCATGTTTTTTAATATTGTTTTACACTTACATTGTTTTATATGGTATAAAATAAATTTATGTAATCTTACACTTATATGAGTTTAAAAAAATATTTATACAAATGTAAATGAAATATTAAACACTTACACGAAATGTAATAACTTTTATTATGGGATTTACATTTACACGAAGTGTATTTTCAAACCATTTACATGCATAACATTGATAACTTTCAATTGTCCAAAGTTACCCACTAACATGTCAGGATAATTTTTGACTAGCAAAAGTTACCTACCTATTAACTTGTTCATTTTTCTCATATTTTATTAGGGGAAAAAATCTACTATATTTTACATAGGAAAACATTTTGACATATAAGATTTTTTTAGATTTTTCAATCCCTCCCTTTGGCTTACATATCTCAAAATAGACCTTAAATTCATAAGGTTAGATACTTGAAACCTTTGTGACCTAAAGGCATGTCTTGTGAGTTACAAGTAGTTAGGGTTTTATTTTATGTGCTTTGTTGCATGGTGACATGACCATCACCTTTTTCGCAATTTGTCCTTGAAGAAAAAAAGGTGATGGGGCAAGCAATTGTGCTGCCATTTCTCCAATTCTTCTACAAATGGTTTGTTGTTGAACATGTGTGTTGGCTGATAAGCTTTCTATGAATTCTTTGTGTGGAAATGTTGTGTGGAGGACATGCAAGAAGAAGGATGGAGATAAGGAGTCCTTTTGTCATCCTTCATGTTTATAAAAAGCTTACCGGTCCTAGTAACATGCTTAGAAGAACCATTGTCAACAAACCAATTCGAGGTGTTAAAATACTAACATAAATTTAACTTTAGTACCTTTGTTGCAAGGGTATTGGTTTTGTTTAGAGCCTCATTGCAATTGTGGAAGTTATTCAATTCTTCATCACTACCTTCTTTGATCATGTTAATTGAGTCCTTTAAGCACTCACATTCGGCATTGCGACATTTGATTTTGTTTGACAAATCCACACAATTTCATATCTAATAATTTGGATTTGGCAAAATTTCCAATTTCCTTCATGTTTGGTGGTAAGTCCTTTACATGTGTTCTTGTCATACTAATGCAACTTAGCTTTGTTGAACTTGGACTTGATCAAGAAAATTCCATTCTCAATTTTCTTTCCCTTCAACTCCCCCTTATCGTGTAAAAATATTATTGTCAAACCATTCAAATTAAGAAAATTAAAACAATATATTAAAATAGTTGATAATGATTCCATACTCTTTGGAAGAGAGTTTAGAATATGTTCAACCAAATCTTTTTTAGCAATGGTACTTCAAATATTGGTTAGTTGATTGATGATCTCTCTCATCTAGGTTAAAAATTCAATCACAAAAAATTCTTTCCTCTAGTTAGAGGTTGGTGAGTTAAGGGCCTTTAAATGGAAGCATTTCACTTCACGTAATTATTTGACCAAAATTTTCAACATTTGCCACAAAGTTGTTGGATTTGTGATCCTTGCAATATGTGGTATGATTTCATCTCTAATTGATAGCCCAATGATCACCATAACCTTCTTATCTAATGCTCAAAGTTGTTTACAAACTTTTCATCCTTCATTTTGAAATTACCATTGGAGTTAGGTTCAACTAGGTCGATGAACTCATCTCTTTGTAGTAAACTAGAGACATGAAACTTCCAAGTATTATAGTTGGACATCCTTCCAATTTTGAGTTTTCTGACACCGATAAACATTTTGCACTTTATGATGCCATACTAAGTCTCTCTATAATCACTAATCACAACAATGATTGGAGTCTAAGCAATAGATCAAAATTAGAAATCTTACTAATGTACTACATTTCTTGATACCATGTAGAATCAAATTACAACAAGAAGGTAAAGTTGTACAAAAACAAAAAAAAGACTAGACTCAAAGAGCCATAATGGCTCTATGAACTAAATTAATTCCTAACAACTTAAGTTAATTCTTAACAAACTATGTGACCAACAAATGGTCATTGCTAACTACTAACAACTTGCTATTAAGTAATTATCTTTTAATAGAACTAATTATGGTAAGGTTGTTTCCATGTAGATTATGCAATCGGATTAAATAGTAATTAGATATTCAACACCTCCAAATCACATGCCCAACTTTGACACCAACACGTAGAAATTTTTGGGGTCACATTTGCATGAACATGAGGAGTTTCATTTTATCTTAGATGGTGGAGGCAAATAGATATCAACCTTTAGGAAAGAATGTTCTCCATTTCTTGCATCATGACTTCAAGGACAACAACCCATTCCATCAATGTTTCCAATTGCCATTTCCAACCAAAATACTACTACATTAACACATATACATATATAAACATAGCATAGAAGCGTTGTGTTGTATGCAAAATATCCACATGAAGTGCACAAGAATCTATATCTATCTTTCATTTTACTAGTTGTAAAAAATGGCCACTACAACACATTGGTTTCTAAATTCCAATTTTTTTTTTTTGCAATTTCATGAAAATCATCAAGTTGACTATTGTATTATCCACTTCAATTAATGTTTTGTTATTTATTCAATGTGACTATGTATATTGTGAATTGAATATGTTGAAAATGTGGTCTCATAAACATATTTAACAGGATACGAGGGCATCAAATACTTTGACAGATAGTGGATTTGCATATTCATAAAGAAAGGGGACCTCATTGTGTTGCCCACAAGAATGTACTACCAATTCACCTGACACCAACAAATATGTGAAATTAACTTGTGAAAATTTGTCATTTCCAAAGTTTTCATAATTACAACAGGTTTTCAAAGCTGGTAACTTAAATTTACATTTAATAAACCATTCTAGATGAGAAATAAGTTGTAAGTAGTGGACCTCTACCTTAGACTAGCTAGCACCTTGTTGTTGCTACACCCAGATTTGCCCTGTTGTTTGGTCTATCCTTGTTTCTTTTAGACATAGCTCTCTTACTGCATTGGGTGTGAACCAATTTGTATTTTGCATTGTAAGCAATGCTAATATACCGAAAGATGCCTTGTGAGATACAATTTGACAAAAGTTCATCCATTGGTTATATGGAAGCCTGGTACATTTTTGATAACCGAACTTTACTATTTTTCACACTTTCTATGGATTCCTTTCCTTAAATGTACCCACCATTTGGTCAAATGAATTTATAACCTATTTATAAGGATCTATTACTTAGTTTAACTTTTTCATTGAAACTCTACATCACAATGCAAGGAATATACAAAGAAAATGTTGAATACAGTTGGCAACTTGCAAAGTGAAAACAATTCCGATAACAACATTGATTCCTTCAATTTGAAGACATCATTGCTAAAGTTCAACATTACTTGCAAAAGTGTGAACTAAGCTCACTTGTAATAGTACTATTAAAGGGTGAAATTGTGGCCCTTGATCATTACCATCCTTCTAGGAAGTAAGACAGAAGGCCAAGGTCAACACCTTGTTATTTCAACAAACAGATCTTACTTTCACTAGCTTACTTTACTACAACTACTCAAGTAGTAAATAAAAACTTATAGAAAGAGCAAGGATGAAGGTAAGGGTTTGTTGTTAAGGAATAGACCTACCGTCATGTATGTAGACTAATCTAGGGGGATAGGGGAAAAAAGTAAAAAAAGGCAGCTTGAAAAAAGACAATATCCAAAGGTGGCTACTCTTTTATGGTCTACCATACCTTTTATGACTTTGGATACTAGTTGTTTGTAGAGTTGCCACAATTATTGTCCTTTCTCCAACACACCTGCAAGTCTTCTAGTGGCTTTGCATGGCACTTATAACACCTCGAGCGCCCTACCTTCTTTTCTCTACTATTCGCAACACCTTGCATTCCCTTGTAACCAATACTTACCACCTACAATTAGAGTGCAAGCAACCATCTATTAACGTTCTCCATCTACTTTCTATTGTTAATTATTGGTTGTTACCTTCCTGTGGCAACCAATACCCTGTTTCTCTAGAGGTTATCAAGTGGTATGCCTCATTATGCTCTGTTCTAAAAGAAATGCAGTAGTAACATCTTAAGGCAACAATCTATTTATGTAATTTCAAACTACCCTACCTTCCACACTTTTTAAAAGAATAGAGATACAACCAAAACATCAAGTCATTTAAACATCTTTCCATTAAAATCGCATAAGATACAACACATTTATCCATTCTCCATGGAGTGCACTTCCTACAAAAGTATCAAATGTCATAAAAATCCCCCAACACTTTCTCTAATCCTCCTTCTTCACAAACCACACAAGATGCACATTGACCCTAAAAAATAAGGCCCTTATCCTAATTTTTTCCTAAAAATTTCTTAAATGATTGGGTGGATTATCCTCACCCACTCATTAACTCGAGCTATTTAATCCCACTAGTTTCACCTCTTAAATAAGGGACAATAAGTCTACCACTAATAACTATTAGTTACTAAGAGACCTATGAAATTATTTAGTCTAAAGATTTTTTTTCTCATTAACAAGCAACCTTATTAAACTTGAAAAACAACAATTTCTTGAAAAATGAAATCAAAGATAAGCCCATAGACATCCCAACACTCGAATTAGATAGCAATGTGGAAGATCCCGATCCAAATGATAGTGCAATGTTGTTGTAGAGCTATAGCTGCTTGAAAGACTCCTTTAATTTCAAACACTACTCTACTAGTTTCAAATTTCCTTGTGCACAATCAAGTATGGCCATGTAAACAAGCTTGTATTAAATCATATGAAGTCGCTACCTGCGTACACTCCAACCTTGCACTGAAATATTCGAAGGGCATTCCCAAGATTTGACTTCAGTGCAATTTGTAAGCATGCCTAGTCTATAAGCTATACTTAAGGGAAATATGGTATAGAAAGGAAACAAAGATATAATTCTTAAACTGAAATCTGCAGCAAATGTTCCTGGCAGTCTCAAATGTTGCTGGATGCAGGTGCCCACTTGATGCTGCATCCAATACTGCAGACAGAACACCACAAAAGTAACAGTCATTCAAAAACAGTTTCAACAATTTACAATGTGAGGTGGATTGCTAGGAATAGAATAGGTTGCCTTTCAGTTTGTGTTGAACATGGAATTTAGTATGGGAATCTTGGTTGGAAACTAGTGGAGAACCAATGTAAGATCTTCCTCTGTTTATGAAGGTAGCAAGGCTATGAGCAAGATAATGCATTAGCAATACTCCATTACAATTGTTGCACAGAAGTGCAGTCACAAGGAGCTAACCTGGGCTTTTGTGAGCCACTCACTGGCTGGCCTGAAAGAGTACAATCCAATGCTTCTCGAATATCCCTGTCAAAATACACACAATCTTCCCTCGAAAATTGTCTACAAAACTACAAGGTCTCCATAATGCTTAAATGAAACCTATAACCTCCCAAAAGGAGACTCAAGAAATGAAGAGATCTTGAAGATTTGACCACCTCATCCAATTGACCAACCCACCAATAGTAGGGTAAACACTCCAAGTTGGGCCAAGGACATCACTATTTGTTCTTGAGTTGGAGTTCAAGCCATTGGGACTCCAAGGAAAAGTCATTTCAAAGGTCTTCTTCTTTTCTCTCAAATCCAAAAAAGTTTCAGTCATCCAATGGTTTTACATATGTATAGCTTGCACAATGTTGTCAGCCCTCCTGCCTGAAGTGCTTAACCAGTATGTGACTTGTAATAACTGGAACTTCACTAGGTCAGCATACATAGTCAACCTCAACCGAAAGAAGTGTAGAAGGACATACCTCCCTGTAATAGGAGTGTTACTTCTTGGTCGAGAATCATCAAACCGACCATGATATACTAGCTCAAAGGGCCTCTTCCCAACCTGTTGAGAGAGTCACAAGAAGACACCAAATATATATATTTCCTGAAATGGTAAATTTGGTGTTAAAGAACAAAGGAATCCTGATGATTTTTCACATCTTTGCTCCAATCTTCAGAAAATTTCTTCTGTAGGATAATATGATGTTCTATCAAGAAGACTCCAGCCAGTTCAGAAGGAGAAAGATTTTTATATGGCAAATCACAAAATCTACCCATTTTTATATGTGAAATGTCATCCAGAAACAGCCTGCCATGCTCATATATTTCATGCACAAGAGTGCACCTTCTTGAATAGGTAAAAGTCAGGTGTGCAGAGAGCCCCATATGCTTTTGCAACTTGCTGAGTCTGCACATTAAACCCATAACACAGGTCAGACCAGGAGTCTGGGTCTGCACAGAATGAAAACACCCATTTTTTTACTGAAAGAAAGTACTTCTTTGAGTGGCTTTAACATGCTTGGAGTGCTAATGTTCTTGACAAGACATTTCTAGGGACACTTGAGATTTGATGTCATCAATAACTCAACTACAAATGTTACCAGTCTGGACCTACTTGATCAAACTAACAAGAGCAATTCACAATTACAAGAAGAAGACCTAACAAGTGAATACAAGGACTAATATATAGAATTGTACAAATCTTCAAGCCTGCAATATTAATCAGCTTCTATAAATGTTCTGTTTCTATTTCAGGCTCTGTGGCACAGGAGAGAACTCCAGAAACTGACCTCATCATACAAGTATGGGAAAGGATACTTATATGCCTTTGCATCTTCAGCCATGAATGTTGGCCCATCCTGCACTCCATGATCATCATCCAAGCACAAAGTTCTTTTATTTTTGTTGGGATCATGTGAAAGACTTTGCTGCACAAATTTTTCAAGGTCACACTCAATTGTGTAAAATGATTTGGGTCTGGAAGTTATTATGAAACTGATCTTTGAGAATTGAAAGGAGGGTGTAAAATGGAGGGTGACAATGCATTGACCTGTGGATGCGTCTCCGCAGAATTTGATGAGATAGCAACCACAGCCAATCCTTTCTGAACAATTCACCAATGACATCAGCTCATCAGCCACTATCTTACTGCCTGTTAGAAGCTATTACAAAAGCCTTGAAAAGTTTCTTAGATATAACAACACCAAAAAATCTCTGATTCCAGGTGCAAAACTCATCTGTTCTACAGCTAGCATGTATGCATTGAATTCACCCATTGCAGACAGTCCACATATACACAAACATGATCAGTTCAGCATGCAGTTTGCAGATTGTTGAAAATTGAAACTGAAGATAATCTTTAGAGAGAATAAGCAACAAATTTCTTTGCAAATTTCATCAGAGTTGAAGTTTTCTGCATGTTCATATAACAACACACAAAATTTGATAACTGCATAGAAAAAGGAAAAAAAATTGTACTGTACAGGTATGTAGTTGTTGGAAAGCTTCACAATATCCTCCTTCAAATGTACCACATAGGGACAGTGGTTGCAGATGAACATGACCTTCAAATCCAGAAAGGACAAGCAAGGATAATAAGTCTAGGGAAAAACCACTAGAGGGCTAAAAATGTTCACAGAAGAGCATTACATGATCTCCATTGCTGCATCATATATCAGCAAATGCACATTTCAGACTTTGAAATATTCAGCTTTGTGAACAAGAAGAAATTGAGTGAAATTGTAGTGTTGAAGCAAACCACATGAAGTGCAATACACTACTACAAGGGTGAAAGTCTGAGTGTTATCTTTTAAGTACCAGCAAAGCTGGAAACGCTTCAAAGTCGTCCAATTTCCATATCTTTCCTGTCAATGGCTCAGGCAACTGCAATGAGGGGAAAAAAAAAAGTTATGACATAAGGCATAATGGTTTTATATCTCTTTGCAGATGAAAGTGACAAGACAAGGGACACAACACTTGAGCGAATTGCATCATCTTCTCTCTGTCGAAAGCACATTACTCCAGAGCAACTGTCTTAGAACGTCGGATGTTGCAATCAAGCTGATGATTGATCCTGATCAGACAATGAAGATCACGATATCGAAAGTATTTCGTCCACACTTGCAGGAGCCAGGTTGCAAAATTGCCAATTCGTTGCCATTTTCAAAGAGATGTCCAGCATCTGACATGAAGAAGCGTCGCTGAAAAGACGAAGAAGGCTATTGATCGCAATCGATGTGAAATGATAAGAAGAAATCTACTGATCGCAATCAATGTGAAATAATTCTTAAGAAAACCTTTGCGCTAGAGCTTTGCACGACAAAACTCTATAACACGGTAGACACATGTATCAAGGTTCAGTAATAAGAGAGAAGGCGCAGTGCCGCCGAAGACAAGAAGTCACAGAAGAGAAAATCATGCGATGGATGCGCCGTAACTTAGTTAGTACCATCGGAGAAGGAAACCTTCGCTTGTTCTCTACTGCGACTAATAAGCAATAGGTTTGTATAACGTAAACAAAACAATGAAAACAATGTCAAGCCTTCAGGAAATTCCTGTAGCAAGCTAGGGGAAAAACCACAGAAAAATGTAAAGAAAAAAGAAGAAAACCTCGAAATAGGGAGCACTTGTCATCGATGCAGACTGCGATGAGTCCATGAGGTTCGCGTGCGTGCAGTGCGGTGAGCCGATTCTTGAGCAATCGCAGTCCCGGGGGAAGCAAGTTTCTTTCTTTTATTTTCTCTTGTTGCTTCCAAGAAACGAACAATTTTTTTTTGTGTTTTTTGCAGATGAATTGCGGATTTTTTCCAATGACGAGAGGCGGAGTGCAAGAAACAGAAGGAGATGGCGAGACAGAAGAGAAGAAGAAGAAAAAGAAGACGACGAAGAAAAGGACGAAGCTTCGAGGCTTCCTTGTTCCTTTTCCTCTGCCCAAAATATCTTGCTTGGATTCCTAGATCCTCAAATCTACTTTTTCCACAAGATTTTTTCACATCCACTCAAAAAAAAAAACCAGAAATTTAAATTCCATGCAAAATTAACGAGTTCCCAAAATGCAATTTAATATTTAGTTCCCAAATTGTCCACAATTTATTTAGTTCCTTGATTGCAATTTAATTACTTTCCTAGATTTAATTATAGTTAGTATTCAAAAATGCAATTCGTGTTGTTCCCAAATTGTTTGCAATTTTTTTAATTTAGTTCCCTGATTTAAATTTAATTATTTTCCTAAACTTAATCTTAATTATTTTTCGAAATGAAAAAATTCTATTTATTTCCCAAAATGAAATCCAATTATTTCCCTAATTTGTACTTTTAGTTATTTTCCAAAATGAAATTTAATATTTCGTTTCCAAATTGTTTGCAATTCAATTTAGTTCCCTGATTGCAATTTTGATTATTTTCCTACATTTTATTTTTATAATTATTCTTCAAAATGGACTCTATTATTTAGTTCCCAAAATTGGTGCAATTTATTTAGTTTTCTGGTTTTGCAATTTCAATTACTTCCCTAAAAATAATTTATTTAGTTTCCACAATGAAATTTAATTATTTTCCTAAATTTTTATTTAATTAGTTGAACCCTAAATTTGAGAGTTCATGTAGACCTTAGACCTTAGAAATAGATTTCTTGCCCTTTCTTTTTTTTCCCCAATTGAAATAAAAATGAATAAAATTTTAAAAATATAGATTATAAAATTGACAATGGATGATCTTCAAAAATAAACCAGCTTAAATTATTAAGAAAATAATTTTTTATGATTATTTTCCGGGTTTAGGGTTTAGGGTTTAGGGTTTAGACTGGAAAATAATTATATCTCCATAAATCTGTGCATCATTGTGCAAGTCTTATTATTGAGATTATTAGTGTACTTGAAGAAATCTCCATCTGATCACATTTTTCTCAAGGATCACATTTTTAATAATAATAATAATAAGAAGAAGAAGAATATATGAAGTGTTTATATATAACTCTAATAATTAAAAGAACCTTTGCATTTCTCAATCTCCAATTTCGAGATCTTTGATTGCATGTTACTGGTATATATTTACCAAAAGATTTTAGCGGTTTCAGAGTTTGAAAAGAGTTTGAATCACATTGTTTGATTCATCGGTCAAGTAGGCAACCATCCCAACTCTGGGATGATGATGATGTCTCAGTCCTTCGACCACATTGTCTTGTAGCAAAATATGAGACCCATCATTGATAATCATAGACACATCGAGATTGTCAGAAGGTATCCCAAATTCACCAAATTGCTGATGGAGTTTGGGTCATGTTCATGCAAATCTGTTCTCCAAAAGATGGTCTTCCTTCAAAGAGGGTTGTCATATGTCGCTGGGTCAAAAAAGTTCACAGTTATGTTGGGTACGAGAGCATCGTTGAAGATAGTTATCATGGCGCTTGCCTGTTGACATATTAAGCTGGTGAACAGCATGAACATGACTCCATATAGCACCATGACATCGACAATCTCCTGTTTCATAGCTACCCAATACAAGATGGAAATGCCAAGAGTGCAAAAAAAGATACCAGTGTGAAATAACTGAATCCGCTATAAACATCAGTATGCAAAGGAATTACTGATCAGATCATAGTTTGCAGATCTCAAGACTCTGCTGGAAATCACAAGTTGTGGAGAGTGCTACCTGCTCTATCACTATAGAGGATGTGTAGATCTGCATCACAGTGGTACTGGTGTTTTGAAAACTTAAAAGGGCTTCAGGCAGTGTTGGGTAGCCAAAGTCGGGACTGAAAATGGTTGGTGGACTGGCTTACCAACTTGCTGCCATTCTCTCCTAACAGGTGAGCTGTGTGTGAGGAGTGTTTTCAGTCAACAACCTCCTGAAAGGTACAGTGCCCTACAACAAAAAGTACAGAAGAACATTTTCAATAGGTGAAGCAAATTCAGGAACATCTTAGTCACCCATTTTTCAAATCTGCTGTGCTCTTACGACAGCTGAACAACCCCCCCCCTCTTCTTCACTGAATAAACAGAGATCAAGAAGTTCTATAATTGAAGAAGAGACCAGATAAGTCAGGAAATCGGTGCATTTACACATGGGGTTAGCCTCTAAATGTTGATTATTGGCCAGGTTTCCTCATGCAACCAATCTCTGAGGAGTACACTATTATGACTGAAAAACATCACTGTTGAGCTTCCATTCAGTTGCAACGACATTAGGGTTTAGGGTTTACAGAAATTCATTGCAACTGATTAGCGTTGGGTTGTATTGAAATTTGAACTTTCCATGGAACCAGAACAATGAGCCAGTGATCTGAGATTCCACTAACTCCAAGAAATGTTTCCAACAAAATACCTCAAATTCAAACAAAATTCTCTTAAGAAGATGCATACTAAACCCAGGGGATCAAACACTTTTGTACATAGTGAATGCACAAGCATTATCATCAGCTGCAAACATCTGCAATAGTCAATGCAAGAATTAACATTCTACTGTTTCGTTTGCAGCCCATTGAGTTACCTTAATATCTCAATTGAGCATTGCAAAATGAAAGATCACAAAATAAGAATTGCAACATATCTCTGAGATTGCAGAGACACAAGCAGCACCAAAAAGGGTACGTAACACACCCACTGCTGCACTTGCACCATGCATGTTAGTTGACAACTGCTGATGCTCTTCCACTCCCAATCCATTCTTGCAACCCAGTTTTACAAGTGTACCTTCTACGCTAGAGCTCCTGATGCTTGATGATACTTTTGAGTTGGGTGCAAAGCTGACAAAGATGACTGCTAACTAGTCATCGAAAGCAAAGGCCATTCTTCAAAGCTCAACAACATTTTGCAATTCTCTTGCAGGTATTGCCAAACACAACATCAACCAATCCCATTTGGATGTCGAGAAACCAAATCCAGTTTCCATTCCATATCATCTACTCTCTTCTATTCTGGCGGCAAAATCTGATCTAAAAAGCTGCTGAGCAAGCAGTGCATGGGTGAAACAGCAAAGATCCTATCACCAACACAGGCAATGTTAGTAAGCCTCTCAAACAACTCTTTGGGTAAATACCCATGTCAACAATCATTCCTGGAAGACTGCACACTGGTTGGAATTCAAGTTCATTGCAGATTACCAACAAACCCTCTCTGTTGCATTTTTTTGCCAAACATACCCCAGGCATGGTTTGGCAGAGGAATGAGAGGCAAACCCAACAGTACCTCCCCAGTTTCATCAATGGTTCCAATCAGACCAAACTTTCCCTCATCTATCCATATCTGCACCATATCATATGTCACAATTCCAGTGTGCAACATTTGGGCTTTGCCAGAATGAACCTAATTTGCCAACATATCCTTGTACTGAGAGTATTGTCTATTCTGCTTCTCATTTTCAGGAACCATTGCCTCTTGTGGGCTTTCAATAGGATATGACACATTCTCTTTCTGCTTCTGTTTCCTCACAACTGCAGGTGTGCAGCTACAGGTAACTAACTCATTGTAGGTACATCCAGTGGGATAGTGAAAATAAGATCCGATCCAAGTCACAATTCAATGCAGAATGTCTCAGACCTTAACATTGCTACTCCTGGCTGCAGTCCTGAAAACATAATATCATGAGCATAAACATGAGTGCCCATCACAGCAAAAAGGTTGTGTGCACTACTAAAAAACCAGCACATTGCCATTCCCAACTTGCTTGCAGCTTCTATTCAACAAAATGCCATCATAATACAAAAGCCAACAACCCTCCCAAAACTAAACCTAATTTCCATGTCCTTCCTCTTCTTGTACATAGTCTTACATCCGTTGCACACATTGCCATTTGCCTTCTCAAAGGAAGAATGTGTGTATGTACTACTGGCAAACACAAGGATGTGTACCACCCAATACTCCCCATTTCACACTTGCAAACTCGTACACCGATGCTACTGCCATTTCACAAACTTTGCAAACTAACTCCCATTTTTGACAAAGAGATGGCCTGAAGAACTCTTTGTCTTGTCTTGTGTCTGAAATGGGTCTCAAGATAAAATTCCTATAAAAACCAGTGCTGGTCTGGTCTGGTCTGGTCTTTCCAGCACAAGTAGAGTCATTTTCTGCTAATCTTGTGTGAGAAATTGGAGAATGGGTTTTAGGGATTTCTTGGCTCAGGAAAAATGAGAAATTGGAGAATGGGTTTTGGCATTTCTTGCCACAGGAAAAATGAGAAATTGGAGAATGGGTTTTGGCCTTTCTTGCGTCAGGAAAAATTAGAAATTGCAGAATGGGTTTTGGGATTTCTTGCCTCAGGAAAAATGCTTACAAATCCTTCTTGTTGTTGTGTCTTTTGCGCACCCCTCTCTTTTCCAGATTCCTGGGAATCCCTTGTCCGGTGTCACAGTTGCTGGGTGTCCTCGCTGCAATCACTTGGTTCCATGCACGCCTTTTGTCGTCAGAATAATGGAGGCATGCATGGGCATGACGTTTGCGGCGGTCTTTCTCGATTTCGGCACCACAACTCTCCCTTTCTCTCTCTCGGAAAGATTGTGAGAAATTTCTGTTTTCTTCCTTGAGAGAAGAACAACATCATCTGCTGCAACAAGAAGCTGTTTGGGAGAGAAGATTGGCTTGTTTATCCCAATTAGGGTTTCCTTCATCGAGGAGCAACTCGTGGAATCGGAGCTTCTCGAGAGCTTCTCTTCTGGTTCTACACATCGTGATTGAGAGCAAATGACTGTCTTTTAGAAAGGTAGCAGTATTGTGGGACGCGGAGGAAGAGAGATTCAGAGACAGAGAGAAGAAGGGGATGATGGGGACGAGGAGAGGTGATATGGGGACGTACTTCAGAAGGAGTCAGTTCGAGCCACTGGTGTCTACACTGATGGAGGATCCAGTGTTGTCTGATGTGCCCAAAAACGCAACGCTCAAAGACATCGACACTCTCATTGCAGTGGAGCTCGGCAGTGCCATGAAACTGTCCATCCTCAAGCTTGATGGCACTTCCTTTGGTAATTAGTTACCCACCCAAACCCCCCATCCACAAAAGAAAGAAAACACACACACACACACACACACACATTCTCTTCTCATCACCATCATCAATCATCCGTCACCATTCTTCTTTCATGAAGATGTCCAGCATCAGATTCTCCTTTTTCTGTTTGCTTGCTTGCAGATGTTGCAGTTTTGAACACAGCCAAAGTTCGAGATTTGAAAGCAGCAGTGATAAAATACATTGACTCCATGGAGCAAATCCAAATGGGTCATCGCCATATTTCTTGGTATTTCTTTTTGCTCATCCCCTTTTGCCTTGGATGCTTCCCTTGCATGCTTGCTTGCTTGTACATTCCACAAAGCTGAACTGAAATAAGATGCTTACTGATTTTTGCAAGCTTGCTTTGTTGCAGCTTGAATTGAGTATACTCTTGATCTCTTTTAGTTAGCTATGCCTCTTTCATGAAGTGCTAGGCAACATCCGGGCCTGATTCTCTTCCCTGCATATATCTCGCATGTATCTCCAGAAGCACATATTCTTGGGTCTCTCTGCAATCAATCACCTTGATATTCTTGCCACACTATGCATGTCTTTCTTGTCTGATCTGCTATCAGTGATGCATCAATCAAAAAGGATTATATAGCACACAGTCAGAAATTAGGACTAGCAAGTGCAATGCACATAAGCCAAAGAAGAGATAACTCTCCAATCTTCTTGCCACTAACTGGAAAAATGCAACATTGGCATTCCCTCATAGAACTACTCTAGAAAATTTGAACACTCTTAGTTTGTGTTGACACTGCAGTGCTCTTCATAGAACATTTTATGAGCTGCTTGTTTTTGCAATGAACTGATGATCCTCAAGTGTTTCTAATTCATGAACTGATGTGGTGTATGTAACAGGAAACATGTGTGGGGTAATTTTTGTCTGTGCTATGGAAGCACAAAGTTGATTGATGATGATACTCCTTTGCAAAACTTTGGCATCAAATCGAATGAGGAGGTACACCCCACTTACTTGAAGCACCACGCACTGTAGCTTGAACGTTTCTACACCACTCTCCAGAAGCAATCTCATCAATAACCACATTAATGTTTCAGCACAATCTGCAAAAGCACACAATGCAATCAGGGCTTTGGAGGGTTTATACACACAATTTGGGTTTGAGTCAAAGAGCCAGCTTGGTGTTTTGTGGCAGCTGCGATTTGAACACTATGTAGCATCAAGAGAAATGGGGCGGCATTCGCATGCAAAGAAAAGGCGCTTCTTCCACGGCCTCCGCAATACCTGAAATACCACGGTACACCTACTTTGTTATATGTGCTGTCATCACAACTCAAAACACTCCATCATTTGTAGTGATATATATCCTGTTTGCCTAAAATGAAGAATTTCTGCAGTTTTGTACAGTTATGAGACTAAAGCTTTGTGTCAAGTAGCGAGAATCAAATTACTACTCTTTCTCTTGAAACACAATGAGATGATTCTTGCTTGATGCACAAAAGCCATGTTGCAAATGACATATTTTGACTACAGTTTTGCTGGGTATAAGTTCCCAATGACATACCTGAAACTCCTCATAAGGGAGGTGTTGAAATGAAATTTTTGGGTTTGAGCTTCAAGCTTTGAGTTTGGGCATCAAGAGTAAACACAAGAAGGGCAATGAACTCTCAGCAGCACCGGGAAGCAATGTACACAGAAGAAAAGGTAAGACTTAACAAAGTTTACTAGACAGAACAAAGAGTCGGTTGGAACAAGGTTTATTGAGCCTCACGACAAGGCAACAACCCCAAGTCTTTTGAGTGCATGCCAAAATGATGTTTGTCATCACTGCATTGAGGAAAAACGCATTTAACAATTCTTAAACCTTTTGAATTCCTGAGGATGTAGTTACCAGATTCGATGATGACCTCTTTGCCTATTTGATCAAATTGCTTATGCAACGAATAAATTCTTTTAGAGCACAAGCACATCTAAGACAATTGGTATTTCTTTAACTTGGGTGGCATTTGATATATCTTGTAGACACATCTCCTTGCCCAATTATTTGGTGTGTTGTATTATCACCCAAATATACACTCATATGTTGTTGTATTATACACAAATTGCCTTTCTCCCCACTTATTATGTGTCACAAATGGTTCAATATCATGTAACATATGATAAGTGGTTCTAGTACCTAAATGCCACCCACATATTTTCCGCCCCATTCTCTACTATCATGGTAACTACATATAATTTGTTCTTTTTAATAGTTATTTTGAATTGCATTGCATTCGTGTTGAGTTTTGTAATTTTGATTTTGCAATGATTTATCCCATGACCAAGTTTCTTGTATCAAAAATATTGTATTTGTTTCTTAATGTCTAAATTATAATTTTTGAAACTTTAAATTATAAAGAATGAATTTGGTTTGTCTTTTCCATTAAAGGATTGAGAGTAACGTTGGTTAATTTTTCAATATTTCCCTTTTGAATAAGTTATTTTACTAGCATATAGCTTGCTAATAGACTATATGATGCAATTGTATAATTATGAACTTTGCAATCCCAAGCTAAAACTAAGTGAGTTACGTGGTAAGAAAACACACAAAACGTAAACAAAGACGTTGATTGTGGTTTGCTTACTTGTAGACAAAATGATTGTTGAAAGAACAAAGTGAAAATCATGAGCACAAAGGAAAACAACCAAAATTAGTCATTGTGTTGTAGGAAGGTAATTCCAATCTTGGTCCAACTATACTAACATTATTGGAGATCATGTGAGAAGGGACATAATGCTTCACCTTCTTAGATTGCCTTCCATCGATGTAACCTTCAATAGCTAAAACTATTGTCCAACTTGAATAAATGCAATACCAAAATCCAACAACATAAAAAAAAAACTTACAAACACAAATAGAGTCTACCTTAATTTTAACACATCTCCTCATATTTCAAACTTTCTCAAGTACATTTCGACAAAGCTCTCCACCAAACTCATCATCAAATTAGTTTAAAGATAATGGAAACCAAAAAGGTTCCCCACCACCAATAACACATGGGTCTTTTCATCCTCTTCTTAAAAAAATTCACCATATTTTTCCAAAGCCAACTTACTAACTCACCTTCTAAAAGAAGTCACTAAAAATTTATTTTAAAACAATCGAGATAGTCAACGAGAATGTGTTTTTTTACTATCCTTTTTTATAACAATGAAAGTAATTTTCAAACCTTCCTGCCTATTATTGATAGATTGGATAGATTGGATTAGCGACATGATAATTTCCATTGTAGTTTCACTCCAAAATTGAAATATAACATTATCCTACTTCAAAGGTAATTCAAAAAGGGTAATTACCATCTTGATAGTAGAATTTTTAAGCTAAATTTCATTTAAATATATTCTTGTAAAAAATTTGTAATTATATATTGTAATGTTATGTTGGGTTGTTTTCTCATGGAAATAATAAAGGTCCAATAATTAAAAAGCATACTTCTCATTAAAGAAAATACAACATCTTTTTTTCATATACTAGTGTTCCTATGGTTGAAATTGTTTCAACATTTATCAAAGTGTGTGAATGCTTCTTGCAACATTTTCACCTTCTATCATTTTCAAAGTTTGCATAATTTTTTTTTAATAATTTTTTTTTGTTATTGCATCTTGATATTCAAATAATCTTTTTAACCCTTGCCAGGCTTCTTGTAATGTATTTTTCGATTGGACATGAAAAACCACACTATTATTTAAACAATTATTAATAATTATGAGTGCAATTACATATCATTCATCCCAATTAGTAATGTTACCCACTCTTGCATTAGGTAGTGTTGTAGCCCTTATTATGGGTGCTACATGTTTGACAATAGACCCTAACTTTTTTTTATTTAATCCATTCTTTTCCCAATTTTTTAATTGGGAACAATTGCTTCAAAAATCTAACACACATGGGTGGTAGTTGCCATGTTCATTTAGTAGGGCTCACCTTTTTTATGAAAGTTTCTTCGCTAAATAATTGTTTATTGTAAGAAATTTTTGCAAGTTTTGCCCAACATGATAGGAAATTCTAATTAGCTTTGTGCAACAATGACATGAAAGTTAGTGTAAAGTTTTGTCGCCCAAAGATTTTAGCATTTTGAAAATAAGAGTTGAACTAAATGATGGCGTGCCAATCTTTCTTGTGGTTCCAAATTATCGAAGATTTTTGTTTGCCCCAGAAAATGATAAAAATCAATGTTTTTTTCGAAAATGGTCTTGGATGGTCAACTTCGACCATGCATTACTCATTCATTTCAACTTTTTTTTGGACAATTTTTTTTTCATGATTCGTATTTACCACCAATGTTTTACAATAAATGAAGCAAGTCATTTGGGTCCAAGTTTGTAAAATCTTGCAATTTTGAAAGGTGCCTAAATTTAAAAATTATAAACTTTGAATAGTAAATCTAATTTTTTTGAAGTGTACCCAAAATCTTCCCATACCATCATCTTTTTGCACTCTTTTTTTACTCTTTTATTAGTCTTTAGAATAAGTCTTGATATCATTTTCCCTTCTTTTGGAACCCCAACCATGAATGAGTGTTTACATGATATGAAATATGTCTTTAAATGTAAAAAAAAGACTAAAAATATATTTGCATTCAAAATAATAGACAAAAAACTTAATTCAAATCAATTGAAAGTTGAAAATTAATGCACAATAATGAATAAAACACATGTTATGTTTCATCATTCAATTAAAAACATTCAATGTTAAAGAATGTTTTGATAAATTTTATTGTTATTTTACATTTACTTTAATATAGCTTTGACAAGGTAATTTTTGTGTATTATTGTGTTTACTTTCAACTCAATGTTGTAAAGGACTTCAAGTTGAATTTTTAATAATATAAAATTGAAATCTGGATGACAAATGGAAAATTGGCCATTGAGGTCCAATTCCTTTTATAAAGGGTGCAATTTAGACACTTGATATAATTAGTTTAAAGGACTCAAGAGGAAATTTATATAGTGTCCAAACTATTTTTAAATATTTTTATTAGTTTAACATAACACCATTTTATCTATTTTCATGAGAAAATACAATAAAATTACAATGATTCAAATATATAAAAATCCAAAGTTGTCCTTTGGAATTTTGTAAAAATTAAACATTCTTTTTTGGTACCCCAATTGTGAATGGACTCGTAAAATATATGAAAAGTACAGATTGTAACCCAAAAAAATTAGTTTCTATTAAATTCACACCTCGAGAATAAAATGATATTTATATTTTAAAAAGAAAAACATCAAATAAATTTTTTAAATGGATCAAAAGTATGCCCATTTACAATTTTACCAACTAGCAAATGAGGACACTTTTGATTTACTTTAAAAAATTGTTTACTCCTTATTTTTTTGGAAGTAATTTCCCATAGTGGTAATAAAGGTGTGAGAAAAAATTCAATTATATTTCCAGCCATTTTTATGCTCCTTGTTTGTGTTTATATGCATGATATAATGTGAAGTTCCAAATATCCAATTTTTGTTTCTACTTTCCTATGTTTCTCCTTGTTTGGATTTTCAAATTTCTAGCATTTTGCATGACTTTTAGTTGCATTTGTGGGTGCTAATCCTTTTTTGGATGGGGATTTTTTGGGTCAATTTTTTAAAATTCAAAGTTAAACATAGTGTGAGTCGGTGTATCCATATGTAAAAGTAAATGCCGTCAAACTTGGGTATGTGTTTAAAATCAATAAATAAGTTGATTTTCCATTTTGGGCAAACCCATCTTGGGTGGTACCACTAGGAACCGCCTCAAGGAATGGTTAAGGAACCAAAAATCATTTTCTAGGCCCTTTCATTAAATATTTTTAGAACTATAAATTATTTTTTTCTCATGTTTGTCCATTGCATGCCTTAATGTATGGCTTGAAGTTTATTTTGGAGTTTTTTAAATGATTTTTTAAAAAAAAATGTTATCCTAACAAAGATGGCCTTTTCAAAAATCAACAGTCTTAACTTTGGAAATTCATAAATAAATTATGCTTAATCAAATATAAACCTAAAAATAAAATGACTTCCAAAATACCTAGCAAAAACATTCCCAAGATAATTTTCAAATCATGATTCAAATTTATGTTACTAACCAAAAATTTCAAGCAAAAAAACCAACATCATGTCCTTGAAACTTTTTATGAATGCAATGCTTGGAACATTGAAATACACAATCTTTTAGACATTATTCAAAGTTCAGAATTCATGGAACCTAATAAATGTATTCATCAAAAAAATTATGAAAATATTTGCTTAAATGTTTCCTACGATTTAAAAAATTCAAATGGGTCCAAGAAAATCAAGGTTTGACATTTTTAATGGTACCATCCTAGGATGGGTTTGCCTCTTATGTTGTATTATTGATTCAATATTTTATTATTAATTTTTTTCATTTAAATATGAAATTTTAGTATTTAAATATGTTTTATGTCAATTTTAGGTTGATTTCTTAAATTCAAAATTTGATTATTAACATGGCATCATATTTGCATTTCATTTACTATGTCCAAGTTATAGTGATTTTTTTGTGGTGAATTTTTGTCATCTTGTGAAAAAGATTTTGTAAAAAAAGATTTCTATAATGGATTCCCTTTTTCTTGAAAAACATTTTCCTTTTTTTCTTTTTAAATTTCAAAAATTGTCACAACTACCCACAACATAAAATTGTGCTTAAGATTTCTCTATTTTTATACTTTGAATATTACAAATTTTGCTAAATATTCTTATGGATGATCATCACATAATCAACATCACAAAATTGAAAAAAAAATCACATTATGTCCAACCAATCTTTTTTTCTCTACAAAATTAT
This sequence comes from Sphagnum contortum, assembly GCA_963920785.1. Taxonomy (NCBI): domain Eukaryota; kingdom Viridiplantae; phylum Streptophyta; class Sphagnopsida; order Sphagnales; family Sphagnaceae; genus Sphagnum; species Sphagnum contortum. Next base: position 1,767,913 of record OY987286.1, read on the forward strand.
GCACATACCCAAAATCTCTACAAAAGAATGTTTTAAAAGGAATATTTTACCACATTATCTGTTTATTAAAAAAACTCACCAAACTTGGGGGACAAATTAATTTAAAAAATTACCATTTTTTACTTGAATTTCAAGGTTCAACCATTTTTTGAACTTAAAAAGTTTTTTGGACAAGTTGTAGAAACTTTTCACCATTTAATGTTAAATTCCTCATGGATGTTCACATATGTTGCAACATTAGAAATTTGAAAAAAAAAATTGTGTCCAACTAACATTACTAGGGTTAAACATCAAATGTTGCACAAGTTTTCAAAGTCAAAGCAATTTTGTAACACACTTTTGAATGCAATGTTTTTTGCATTTAAAAATTATTAATCCCACATTTGGTTTTGTTATGTTTGTGTTGGCTCCTACCAACTTCACATTGGACTTTACAAATTGTGCATTAAACTTTATTATTTCAACGTAGACATTGTTGTGTCTCACGAATCATATTTACCAAATTGACATAGAGTGCTACATGTGTTAATGTACAAAGTTGTGTCTTACACACATTTGTTGCCAAGTTCAATTTGCATGTAACATATGGAGTTTGTAGGATGTGTGCAACATTTTATGTTAGCCACATACATTTTGGCATTAAAACATCTCCAATAGCAATAGTAAAATGGCTTGTATGCCAAATTTTGGATGAAACATCACAACTATGTGAAAATGGGTTTGTTCTAATAAACTTCTGTCAAATACGAAAGGTTTTTTTTAACCCTAAAAGAAATTAACTTTAGTAAGTTGGGAGGCCCTTCATTCAAACAATAAAGTCTAGGTGCAAATTGAACAATGATATTCCTTTGTCATTCCTTGGGGGGGAAATGAATAACATATTGTGTAGCTACAACTTGCTTCTCTTATGTGCATCTTGTTTTGGCCATGAATGGACTACTTTCAATAGTATTGGACATAAGGAATACCAATCAATCTCCTTTGTAGCATTTAAATATAATGTACAAGTATAATGTACATGAATTTCAAAACTTCAATCCCAACATCACATGAAAAACTTGCCTTGAATACCAAATGGTCATCAACATTAAAAACAATACATTGTTGCATTTAACCTAACCACATGAAATATCATCAGCTTACAACTTTACACCAAAAGAACTTCCTCAAACATAATAAGAACCCAAATTGGATTATTGGTTTGGCATAACTTCCCACATTAGATTGGTAATATTTTGGCCCCGAATATATATATATATTGTTTAAGGTAACTAGTTGTAGTTTTGGTATTTATGTCAATTTCATCAATTTGCATCTTATTATAATCACTTCACATAAGGTTTTGTATTCCCATAACAAACAATGAAACAATGTCTAAATACATACACAACAATGTTCCCCATTGTAATGGACATGATTTTACTAATCTAATGTTACAAAAATGTGTGACCACAAAACTAATATCTATATATGATACATGTATGATACATATAATACATAGAAGAGGATGAGAACATTTGATCTAACACCCCTTCTTGTTGTTAGCCTCATTGCAAATCAACATGTCACAAGTACATTTTCTTCCGATAGAAGTTATCAATAATTTCATGGATAGATTGAAATAATGACTATAATGTGTATACCTTCCCCTAAATCCTAATATTTTATAGTAAAAAAAACGTTTTGAAATCATCTACAATACACTCAAGTGAGCAGTTTGTTACATGCCAATTGAAATAATTATTTACAAGGATGTATATTGAAGCCACCATGTGCTACATTATATGAAAGCATACAAATATATCACCCCCTACTACAATATATAAAACCATACATATATCTCCATACCTATATACATACAAGAGGAAGATAGATCCTTGTCATCATCGTCACTTTGGCTACATGACAAAATTGACTAGAAAAAACCATTGATCACCACAATATCATTGGTCAAAATTTTGAAGTGTTTTGACGAGTAATGATTAAGAGGCCTATCTTGCAACTTAAATCAAAAGTAAACCCTAAACCTATATAGGGCAAAATGGGTCATGAGAATTGAAAACATTAAACATTGAACACCCCATAGAATGTGCTTGTCTCACTTTCAAACCCTTTCTTGCAGGGGAGATTAATGCAGCCAAGCAATCAGAGCTGAATATATTGACTGATGAAGTGGATTCTGTACAAGCTTGGCTTCTGAGCCTTGAAAGAGAAAAGGTTTTCTGCGTTTTTCATTCTATATAAGTTATGGAATGCTTTGAGCACTGTACTATAGCTGCATGATAACACTATAACGGTTGCTGAGGTAGGCAGAGTAGGTCTCCAAGCTGCTCTTGGTATCAATGTTATCAGAATTTTAACAGAGTCTCTCAGCTTTTAGCTACCATGTCAATCATGTGTCAAGTTGAGAATGCAGGAGCAATTGTGATTGCAACTGCAGACATTGCACAAGCAGGAAGCTCATTAGTGAAGTCTTCACTTGGCCAAAATTGTAGCATGGGGAGCTTATTCAAATAATGCAAAGCGTTCAATCTCTATGTGTGAAACAAAAGGGATTGTAACCAAAAATGAATGCACAATGTTATCTCACATTTATTGATCATCTAGATATGCAATTGGTCATGCCCACCACTTGATTTTTCTCTCTTGTGGATTTACATGATGTAGATAAAAATGAATGTTAAACTAACTCTCCCCACTCTTGGATGCTGATGATTAACAACTCCCACCCAGAATGATGCTTATGTGTAGTCTCCCTTTTCTACTTGCAATTACCTTTTATTGTCACTACTTAGTACTAAGTCTATTCAACATTCACAAGCATTGCCCAATGTAATCCTACCAAAAATTCCATACTTTGCATTGTGTATGAACATTTGATCGTCACCAAAATCAGCTTCATTCGATTGGGCAAAAAATCTAATTGGTCACATGATCTTGATTAAGGTTGAACTCTCAATAAGCTCGTATGGAGTAAAACTCAATGCTAGATTGGACACCACATTTGTGTATGGTAATGTAAAATGCTACGATCGTAAATCCTACCCTATGACATATTCTGAAGACATTTTCAATTTGATTAATATGAAATGAGACTAGTACTAAAATATAATTTATTTATTTTGATAAATTTTTATCAACTTGTCCATCCCATAGTGCAATAAAATTTCCATGCCATAAAAACTTGCATACCAGTCCAATAAGTCTATTATCCATTTCACTTTTTTTATTGATTACAATAGATAATTTGGTACTTTAGAAGCGACAAAATGAATGCATCTTCCAAACATCTTGTTGTTGTAATGGCATGAGGAAATATGTGGTATAGTGGATCATGCCAACCATTGTGTAAGTTTCTTTTAAGGATTTTGTGATATAGCCCAAGTGACAATCATTCACAAAATAAATTCAGCCCAATTTTGGCTACATACTAGATATGAATGTAAAAAAAAAAAAAAAACAGAATCCTTCTATATTCTTGGCTAACTATCATAAAAATCTGGCAAATTTGGTTTTTTTTTTTTCTTCATTAAAAATCTTTTTGTATAGGTCAAAATGATAATTTTCAGGTTAAAATCTAGCAAAAAATGGCCAGTAAAAGAAACATTGGGGTGGAGGGGGGAGGGATTCACATTTCTGACTTCAATAAGTTATTACTTAAAACACATGACAGTAACAATGTACATTTCATGAACTTGCTCTTATTCACATACAAACATGAGGAAATCCAAATGTTTGGTAGAAATTGAAAGTGTTATTATGTTACCAAGGCATGTGTTATGCCCCATTTGTATCTGAAACAACGTTTTTTTCTGTGAAAAAAATTCGCCAAAATGAGAAAATATAAATATAAAAAAATACCATGTCATAATACTCCCGTTTTATAAAAACAATATTGAAATATTTATTTTTTGAAATTGTTTCGCCACATTTGAATTTTGGTTTTAGTTTGGTAGCATTTCCTTAACTAGCTTTTTTACTATTTATTAGATAGATAGGTTCTAAAACCTTGTTGTCATTTAGTGCTAAATCTTTCTTCGGATGCTAGCCAATGATGCAAATTTTTTAAAAATAAAATCGTCAAAGACCTGGAGGATTTGGATATGCATAGGTGTCTATTTGGGGCCAGAGTGAAGCACCCACCAGCACACAAGGAAGGATGGATGATAAGTGATCAAGAAATAATTTTATGTTGGGTTCAATTCCCTAGATAACCACGGTGGTTAGTTAAGTTTTTTTATTTTTTTATATAGCTTACCTTCTAACAACCTGTGTTAATAGAGAGATATGAAAAACAACCCTTACCTCTGTACAAACCATCTACTTAATGTTCCCTTTGTTCGTCCTCTTAGGTGGTTCTTTTATCTTCTTGGACGCAGGTCCTTCCATTTTGTTCCTTGTATTCTCCCTTTTTTTTGTTATTTTTGATTGGTAACGTTTCACCATCTATTTACTTTGAAGTCACCTATTTTCCTATGTATCTGCGTATGAGCTTTGTTCAGCACTCAATTTGGGATTGTCTTTTGTGTGCCTTGCATGATTTTACAAAAGCTCATCTTCTTTCGCCCCACACAAAAATTGTGCACTATTGCTTGTTACATAGGCAAAATTATGTATAAATATATAGAGAGAGATTTTTGCCCACAAATCTTCTAGCAGATTCAAACCCACAACCTCCCACAAGAGAGCCATGAATTTTACAAGTAGCATAATTTTATTTTTGGCACCAAGGTTTGCAATTGTCAAACCGTGTGGCAAAATCACAAGCCTCCACACAAAGTGTCACAAACCTTTTTCAATTTGTATGACATTATTTTGCACCCATATAGAGCTTGTTAGGGGGTATTTAGCATCTTCCTCATAAGGACCATCGAATGTATTGGTGGGTGTCGGGTCATTCTAATTTCAATTCGATGGGTTTTCATGTTGTATTCAAAATGGCACTTATCAACCACCACTACAAAACATGATAATTCTAACCTATTCATGCTACTTGTAAATTGACCTATCGATAACTATGTTGCTACTTTGTTTTCCTTTTTTCTCTTTTTTCCCCTTCTTCTCGTGCACTAATTTGGCAGATTCAACACTAATTATATTATTTGTGGAAATGCTAACTTTTCAAAAAGTAAAAATTTCAAAGATTTTTTTTCATGAATGTAAATAAAAATAATTTGTATATTAAAAAAAAATCTATTTTCAACATAGAATCCTCAAAATTAATCAAATATTTGACGAATGTATGTTGAAACCAGTGTTGTGCAAGTAAATGGTAAATAGCCATTTTACACATCATGTAAAACCTCAAATAGAAAAAAAAAAAAAAAAAAAAGTAAATTTGCAATATTGTACATATCATTGTGTGTTTTGTTCATTCATTTGTTTATGCTATTTTATATCATTTTGCATGATGTGTAAAATCATATGAATGGAATTTTATTTTTTCATGAATTGCATTTATCTTGTTTAACATAGAGTGAAATAGTCCCAAAGTAATAAATTGACACTTACATGAATATAAATGAAAATTATACACTTACAATTACTCAACATGTACACCAAAAATCATATATATCATAACACAAAGGTAGCATCAACACATGTACATTGAATAATTAATTAATTAAAAATATTCCATGTTGAGAAGTAAAAAGATTTTTTAAATTTCTCAAATTTTCTTCACAATCTTTTGTTCTTTGAAAGAAATATCTTTTGAAAATTTTAACATTCCTACAAACAATATAATTAGTGTTGGAAGTTGTCAAGGCACTACAATAGAAAGTATTGGTTGACACTTGCCCTTATATTACTCTATCAACTATCAACAACCAACCATCCACCTCATACATAAAGCACTCTTAAATATTTCCTAAATGTATTTGGGGGGGAGGTGGAGGGAGGGGGGGGGGGGCACCTTGTATCCATGAATATCATGCCTAGGAAAGAAGAGTGACCCACACTCAAGAGTGGGTGGCACCTATTGTTGGTGATCCGGAACTATAGTGTTTATTCCATGAGCCTAGATATTTTATTGTACGGGGGAGGTTCCATATGAGAGTGCGTTTCTTCTGAGGGAGGGGTACCCAAGGGCAATGAACCGGAGGGTGTTCTTGAACCTAAGGAGAACGCACGAGTATGTACATGAATCTCCCCTTCCCTTATGTAAACAAACTCTCTTTTGATCTTCTCACTTTCTAGGACATATTTTCCAAGGGGAACGTGGTAACATATAAAATTGGGGAGCTCCTCATTACGGCATAACACCTTACGGTTCTTCTGCTGGGGGGGAGATCCCTCAAAATACACATAGAAATTAAATTAAAAGGGGAGTTTGTTTGTTGTGTGACGTAAGGTATAGAACAAAGTTTTGGGATAGGCATTGTCAAATATGCTCCAGTTTTCATGGGAATGAGAGTGGCGTGTGCACATTATGTCCATAGGAGAAGATGATAGTACCTCTGAATTTTTTTTCAGACAAATTTTGTTGTTTTTTTAAACACCCCCCAAAATAAAAATGGGGGGAATTTCAGGAAATTTGTGTTTGTCAAGTGTAAATTGATTATTATTATTTTATTTTTGGCAATTTTTGGTTATGTACAAAGAAGAAGATGATAGGACCACTGATTTATTTTTTCAACAAATTTGGTTGTTTTTTAAGCCAAATAATGGGGAATTTCAGGAGATTTGTGAGGCAATAATAAGTATATTCATTCTTTGTTTTTTTTTTTTACGCTCTCGTTTTCTCCCAAAACGCGTGGTTCAAGCGGTTTGTTTGTTGTCCCTTCGGTCATCTTCAATACGCGGAGGAACCATTTTTTTTGTCGCTTTGGTCTCGAGAGATAGCAAGCACAATTTTGAGTGAATTTTGGAGGTGAACCTTTTGTGCACACACAAATCAGCAAAGCGCTTCCCCCATGTCTACTACAAACTCACATACGCTTCCTTTCTTCACAATTAAACATAGTCCAAGTCCCCAAGTCCAAGCTGTAAATTACCTTGGAATCATGGGCAGGTGTAGATGCAGCTTCTGCAATATCCGTGTTAGCCGTGTTGCTCGTGCATGTGGCATCGAGGATGAATGCACCACTCAATCAATGTTCTTGACAGTCGCCAGATTTCCTTTCCTTACTCATACTTGCATTCTCACAAGCAACAACGTTATCAAGTTTGTCTTGTTCTTGTTTTGTGCATTATCGAGCTTGTCTTCTTGTTGTTGTCTTGAATCCACGAATGCTCCTGCTCCTGCTCCTGCGACCTACACAGGACCCCCTCCCTTGCCAATTCCGTTATCAGATCTTCCCGCCGGCCTGAATGCCACGCTCATTAACGGATTTTGGTACTACTATGAGACAAAAGAGGGTAAGGTTTCTAGTGCTCTTACTTTCATTTTTTTGTTTTTTTTGTTTTCTTTTTGGGTTGGCTCTCTCCTTCAGGAAAGAGACATTGTGATGCACCCAGAAACAGGCCAAAGTTTGGTATCTCTACATTCTAGGGTCATGTGTAGTCCACTACAGAAACATCTCTACTCTTGCACCTGCTAACAAGTCTTGAATTTGCGAATAGGAATATTGTTTTGTGTGTTTCACAAACTTATGATTTACATGTTGTTGTGTAATTTTGATGTGCCTGCAGTGGATGCGATGCAGAGTCTTTTCGAAGCTTGGAGCGACACAGCAGCCAATTCTTTTTCTTATAATTTGAAAGGTTGGTCGAATCGGGTTGGCTTCAACTATCCTTGCTTTGAAAATGGTCATTGGCAAGGGGTTGTATGCCTCCACGAACAACTTCCGTATAATGGCACTACTCCAATCTTCTTTGTGGCAGTACAGTATTTGTAAGGAGCCTACTTCAAAGCTTTCCTCTATCAAGCATTGAATGTTTTGTTGTTATAATGGCATGAACGAATTTTCCCAGAGTGAGCTGGTAGCCCATACTAACATCACGTTTTGCATAGTATCATTGAGCCAACTCCTCCATAAATTGCAGCTACTCTCCAAGAACTCCTCCCAATCTCTTATGCCAATATTGTCCTAGTATATAGTGGTTTCTTTTTCCTGCACTTGCCTCTATGTGAACATCAATGTTCAAAACAAATAACACAAGTAATGTGCCTGAACTTTGTCTACTAGTAAAAGGAGGAGGTTGTGAGGTTGCTGGTGTGCACATAGAAATTTTAGGGTTTGTGCAACCCTCAGTATAATGAGAGACACACGTCTTCAGCTTGCTCCAAATTCTTGTTCAAAGTTCCTTGCACTGTGCATCTCTTTTGCATGGGACATATGCACAACATGCAACATTTAAGTACTAAGGCAACTCCTTGAACCAATTTAAAGCACCAATTCAAACAATTTGGGTTGCTCACAATTTATTTCTTCAATCCTAGGAGGCTATTATAATATAAGAGTGTGAGCTTACTGAGGGTAACTCCTCAATTCAATTCAATGTTCCCATTTTATCAATTACTTGGCCACAAAGGCTCTTTTAATTTACACCTAGACACAAGCCTGTTCCACAAACCCCTTTATATAGTATAGTAGTGTCTATCTTACTATAACCTTTGTTGATATACAAATTGGGTTACACGAACATTGATCTCTATTACTTAGCAATCCTTCATGATTATATTGCAGGGAACTGTCTAGTCATGGACTTGAAGGTGTCCTCCCTCCTGCCATTGGGAATCTTTCTCAATTGGAAGCCTTGTAAGTTTCCTCTTTTACTCGTTGGATCTTGTTGTGAGCATGAACTTAGGGATTGTGTACCCTTAATCAAATTTGCCAAGTAGCATCACATGGTCATGAGTTACATGGTGTCCATTGGTTGAAAATCATGAGTCTCATATTTTTACAAAGCCATGGATGGTCATTAAAACTTGAAATCTACTCACTTGTATCAATGTTTTCATACCTAGGGAAAGCCAATTGAATTATTTTTTGAGGTGCTCCAGTTGAATAAATTTTTTATATAATGTTTTGCGACTTGCAGAATCTTGGTAGGGAATCCAAACCTTGGAGGTCCCATTCCAGAGGAGTTGGGTAATACAAAATTGGTATACTTGTGAGCATCATTGCACCCTTTAACTATCACAAAATCTTTACTAGGTTATGTTTATATAGTAGCTACTATACAAAGATTCATGAGAGTAACTAAGGCTTTTGCTCATGCATGTGTGGTGAGAGAATTGCTCTAATTTAAGCACTCACCACTTGTGTTGTAATGAGATTGTAGGGATTTGCATGATAATGCTTTTAATGGGAGCATTCCAGTCACATTGGGATTATTGCAAGATTTGACACAATTGTAAGTATAGTCTCCAAAAAGCCGCCCAAACAGTTCATGAATTTCATTATCTTTTGGTCCACCTAAATGAGTATATACCCAGAAGCAACAAAATGCTTGTCAAAGATATCATGTTTTCTTTTTGAAAGGAGACATTTTCCTTGTAGTGAAGACATCATACTTCATGCGTAGGGATTTTCCCCCTTCAAACTTCTCCATATGGTTTCTAAAGCCTAGGGCCAAGGAAATTACAAATCAATTTCATATTCAAATTAATCTTGCACTTTAGTTAAAACTATGATTCCACTAACATGAATGCTCCAAAGAAGAACTTTACATATTTCTTAAAGTTCCATAAATCTTGTTTACCCCCCTTTGTGAGAGGTTGTTTGATGAAAGCAAAGGCTAATTTCTCACAATTCATGGAGGAGGTGCACAAATTCAAATGTTGTGACAAGCTATCCATTTAATATTATTGGGCTACATATGTTTTACTATCCTGATGGTTTCCATTTTTTTGTTTCAGAGACTTGAGTGGCAATGACTTGAGTGGGCCAATTCCTCCACAATTAGGAAACGCAAGCCAATTAGAAACATTGTTATTGAACAACAATAATCTCACTGGAACAATTCCGGTTTCATCAACCAACAATTATAATCTTGGTATTGATAATCTGACAAGCCTAATGACATTGTAAGTGTCATGTAACTTCATCCCTAACACAATGATTTCATTTTCATGTGCATTCAAATATACCTAAGAATCTCTTGTCTTAGTCAAAGCCATCTTGAATGAGTAATATACATTTTCCCAATTACAATTTGATTAAATTTTCATAGGAAAATAATGCCTACCAAGATAGAGAAAATTCAAGTTAGGTCATAAGGATGAATTGGGATGAATGGGGTTTTAGGAATTGACACACTCTAATGTCGCATATTTGCTAGGGTGGAAAACTTTTCCACAAACTAGAGTCACAAACTTGATTCCATAGGGTCAATTACATGAGATTGCCATCCTCTACTACTAATCTCACAACTTGTCTTTGTATGGTGTAGGAAATTGCAAGAGAATTTATTGAGTGGAGAACTACCCAATCTTCAAAGAACATATCAACTCTTCCTATTGTGAGTGCAATGTCAATTAACGAAAATCAATGTGACAATTGTTGGACTAATTGGCTTGGTTTGGAGTTTGCACATTCCTCTAATGTGAACAATCTTTGGTTATGCAACTTTGGTTGGGCAAATTTCAAATGATACAACTACTCATATTGGTAGTAAACATACAAGTAAGATGTTGGGTTTGCTATATCATTCACGGTTAATTAAACAGAATGTTATTCAAAACATTGTACTAATTATTTATGTGGGAAGTCATCCAGGAATTGTAGTTTCAACAACTTGAGCGGGAATGTGTTAATTGATTCAATTTTCAATTTAACAATTCCACTTGGTACTTTGGATTTGTCATCTAATGCTTTCACTGGTGCTTTTCCCAATCTAAACAATTTTTCAAAATCATTGCAATATTTGTGAGCTTTTCATTTCTCTAAATTCCTTCAACTTATGACACTTAACCTCTTATGAACATGAACCTAAAATTAGAGTGGGTCTATGAAAATTTGGAAACTTAATTAGGTTTCAAAAAAGATTTTGTGTTAGATTGTAATGAATATAACCCAACAATAATGATTTGTTAGTGCTTTGAAATAAATACAGTCTTGAGAAAAATTGGGTTGAATTGGCATGCTAGAAAATGTGAAACAAAAGGCTTTGCCCACTTATTTACAATGAACTAAGATATATTTTGTGACTTTCAAATTAAATGTTACTAAAATTACATGTTTGCATTCCTTGCTTATGAACATTAAGCTTACAATTATTCTTGTGAAAGTAATTGCACATGTTTGAATGTTAATAGAGTGAGAGATATTTAGAATGTTCCCTCCTATAAATTAAAACAAGTGTTCAAAATGGATGTAACTATGTTTTATTTTTACAATGCGAATGTGGTGAGAGTCCCTATAAGTGCCTTTTCTTTTGGGGTTAGGGTTTACACCTTGCTAGAAACTACTTCAATAAACCTATTTTCCACACCAATGTAATTAAATTATTATTGGCACATGCAGGGATTTGAGCAGCAACCTTTTCTATCCAACTGCATTTCCTCGGTCTTGGCTTTCAAACTTCACACATCTAAAAACATTGTGAGTATATATAATTTCTGGAACCAAGTTTGAATTCAATCTAAGAAAAAAAATTCTATAATAACTCCATGTAAAAGTTATTCTTTGACCTAAAGTATATTGGAAGATGTCAAAGGAAAGTATCAATTAGGCATTTTTTTAGATTCCTCCTAGGAACATGTATATGTTCATGAAGCACCTTCAATGGTACATTAAAAATTGAAAGTTGTTCAAGCATACAATTTTGGAAAGTTACATCCATATCCAATTTTTGGTTTTGAACATAAGTAAATACAAGGGTCACCTATACCACTACAAATAGTTGGACAAATGTAATTATAAAAAAAACTATATGTGTGTGTGCATGTGTGTGTACTTAGAAACCAATTAGAAACCAATTATGCCTTTGGCATACTTTTAAATGACAATCATTATTTCACAACTAAAACCAATACTTGGAAGGGGGGGGGAGACTAAAACTACAATTATTTTACACCATGTGGCATGTTGGTATAGATAAAAGCTACAATAAATCATAATCTAATTTGACCTTCTATTTTAACTATGACTTGGCATGCAGAGGGTTATCAAACATATCTTCCCAAATATTGACAAACATATTTCCCAATGCTATCATTGATCTGGGTCTTATTATGGAGTGGCTCCCATCACTACAAATCTTGTGAGCACTATCATGTAGTCACTTTAAGCATGATGCACTTTGGTTAATGAAAGTTCATGATGTTATGTGAATGGCATTTTGATGATGAAATTAATTCCACATATCATTCTTGGAGCAATTTTGTTCCATCCATGCTGATCATGTTTATGACCATAATAATATAAACATATTTATTACAAGTACAAAAAAATTATTATGTTGTTGATTAGTCTTGCAACTCTCTTATGAATAAAATTAATTAACTTATTTTTTTAAAAATTGGTCTCACATAAACTTAATGGGATTTGCAGAAGGCTTGACCAAAATAACATCACAGCCTCCCTTGATTTGGCAAACATCAACATAACTGGGCCATTGCATGTGGTCAACCTCAGAGGGAACAATATTGGACCAAATATTACATTATATTATAATATGTCACTTTTGGTGTTTAATGGAGTTTCTATCATGTGAGTTCCATATTCAATATGACCTTGCTTTGAAATTCATTGATAGAAATGTAGCAATATGTTCATTATTTATAAGCAGGAATTATTTCAAATTTTGATAGGCACATCATGGAACAAATTTGTTATAACATGAATTTGAATATATTGACAGGCTTGAAGACAACCCTTGTTGTGTGAATGTTGGGCTAAATGATGCCGAACTCTACTACTTTTGCAATATTATAAACCATCCACCATCAGGCAAGTTTTTTACTTGATCTAAACATGTTTTGTCAAATGTGTGATGTCTTGAAATTATTGAATTATTTACAAGAATTTTACAAAATAATTCTATGGTATGTGTAAAAGTAGTCGAATAAAAGTTGATCAAGATCCTTGAAATCACAAAACCCCTTGTACATTTTCAATCTTTTAATGAATAAGTTGTGTGTTGTTCACTATTTCTTATGTAACTTAAATCTAGCTATGGATTGATTTCCATTTGAAAATGAAATAGAAACATGGCCCATCTTCCCCAATTAATTACCTAGTCACATATTGCAATTTAACAATAAATTATGAATTTTCATGAACCATTCATTAACACATGGTTTCTAACTTTGTCATGCAGTCAATGACCATGTGATAGAAATTATAGTGCCTGTGACAATAGTAATATTTTCAGTAGCAATGATCGGCTTTTACTTATATTGGTCAGCACGAAAAGACAAGTACACTCTACTACTTCAAATCCAACAAGGTAATGGAAATTATTCATGTATCATTTGAATTGACATTGTTTCTTAAATTTCACATTCTTCAACTTCAAATAAGCTTAAAGATTTTAATGAATTGGAGAAGTATTTTGATGAATTAAGTTAAATAATCAAGTATATGACATTTTGTGGAATAATGTACGTTAGTTTTTGAAGTAAGATGTGTATTTTACAAATAGTGTATTGTGAAATACATGTTACGTAACATTAAAATTCATTTTGTATAGTAATATGTTGATGTAAATAAGTGATGAAATCCATAAGCTAATTTCACTATCACATTATATTCATTGGTTTAACATCAACCCAAATTCCAATAGCCCAATTTCTCAAGACTTATGGCCACCTTTGAGTATTACGCCATGCTAAATGTAACATACAAACCAACTATAACAAAGGTTATGAAGTTGATTGCCCACCAAAAACAATTGGGAACATAATGGTCAAAGCCTAAAGGAAAGTTGGGCAAGAAGTTTTTTACCATTTCTATAATGATAAAAAAGTGAACACATGCCCAAATATGAAAAAAAATTAATCATGTTTAAAAATAATTTAATTTTTTCTCTTGATGCACGTTCAAATATTTGTTATGTTACATTAATTTAAAATTAAAAAATTTCCTCAACTTTGTTATTTGAATGAAAAAATGTTTAAATTTATCAAGAAATTTACTAAAGTTGTACATGTATTGGACATAGAATTTGCAAAGAAAGATGTGCAACCTACGTTATATGCATACAATGATATCAAAATAGCCACTCAAGACTTTCACCTAGACATGAAGATAGGCCAAGGATCCTTTGGAGTTGTGTACAAGGTATGTACAACATTCTTTGATTATCTTTTTGCATTATATTGATTACATTAGTCATGTTGAACCTTCAATGGTTGTTTGAAATAAATCATATTTTATTGTTGCAGGGAATACTACAAGATCAGTCTGAAATTGCTGTGAAACAACTATTAACAAATTCACAACAAGGCATTGATGAATTTCTTAATGAAATTGTGCTCATCACAAATGTGAGACACAAGAACTTAGTGAAACTCAAGGGTTGTTGTCTCATGGGTGGAGGAGCGGACAAAAGATTACTTGTGTATGAATTTGTTGACAATAACAATCTGGCTGAAACTATTTTTGGTAAATGTTTTCACCTATAATTCAACTAAGTTCAAGTTAAAACAAAAACATCATGGAACTTTTGAATTTGTATACAACTTGCAAAACTTTATTTGATCCTTAGAGGTTTTTTGAACAATACATATTCAAAAAAATCAAGGATAACTAAATATATTCAAGTTGTAAATCTAAACTAATTGATATATTATTTGCATGTCGTAGACCCATAATTATTGACTTTACATGATTAGGAAGTATTTATTTTAAAGCTTTAGATTGGGTGATAGTTTTGAGAAAATTTGAGCATGTGTTCCTTTCAAAATAGAAAACAAAGGAGGACACAATGTGGATTGGCCAATGCGAAAAAATATATGTTTGGGAGTTGCTCGTGGCCTCAACTATCTCCATGAAGATGTTCAACCACACATTATACATCGAGATATCAAAGCATCAAACATTTTATTGGACAAAAATTTTAATGCCAAGATTGCAGATTTTGGTTTAGCACGACTTTTCCCAAATACAAGTAGCCATATTAGTACTCTCCACATTGCTGGGACTATGTAAGTATGCTACACATTTTGTTGTACATGATACATATCATATGGAAATTATAACATCTCTAGTTTTAGTTATTGAGCACAAGTATCAAAATCAACAAGGATATGTGAAAATATGTTTCTACCATAATTGTTTAATCCTTGGATTCATTTGCAAAAAAATATTTATAATATCTATATATCCCCATAATTTGTTGAAAATAAAAGTTATACAAAAACATAAGGGCTCTAGTATCAAAATTGTATGTGTGTAAACCTTTTCATGACAACTTTTGGAATGTTTGACCAAGTTTTAACTATTATTCAACCATGCTTTGTGTTTTTCAATTGCATGTAGGGGTTATCTAGCACCGGAATATGCTACTCGTGGTCAACTAAGCGAGAAAGTTGATGTGTTTAGCTTTGGAGTTTTGGTGTTGGAAATTGTGAGTGGAAGGAAGAACATTGAACGCACCTTGAATGAGGATCGAATTTATCTTCTTGAATGGGTAAGTTGTATTTTACATAAATAAATGATTAATTTAGCACATGAAGATGTTCTAATTAATGTATATGATTCAATACACGTACATTGATTATATATTCAATAGCTCTTCCAAGTAGTGTAATAGATTGGAAATATATATCAAACTTGTAAAACACATTAAGATCAAATTGGTAAAGCACATGGAATTTAAACTAAAAAACTTATAGACTCGAGTTTAGTAACATTTTATGTTTCATATTCTTTAATTTAAAATGAATAATAATCCATAGTAATCATTGCTCTCGAATATATATTGTGATTTGATTTTGCCATCATGTATTAGGTTTGGAAATTACATGAAGGAAATAAGCTTTTGGAGATGGTGGATCCTAAAGTGAATACTCGCAATCATGAAGAGGAAATATTACACATCATAAAAATTGGGCTTTTGTGTGTTCAATCCATAGCCTCAAAGCGACCATCCATGTCTAGAATAGTGGCAATGTTACAAGGTGACATGGAGATGGAAATGGTTATAGAAGAAACTCAATTAAAATCTTCTAAACTTAGATCCTTGGATGAATCCCTTTTAGAACTTTCAAACTCTAGTTTTGACCATATATGAATGCCATTTGATTAAAATTGGATCAATCTTGATCTTGGAAATGTTGATTATTCAAAGATAACATTAGTTAATACATGTTTATCCCATTGGAAGTCATATTAGATAAAAATTAGACATTGGTCATCTATTGTAATTTTAGGTGAGTTTTTTATTATCAACACAATCATGGAGTTTCACATTTTGCCTTTTAGAGTTCAAACATGACCTTTTTTTGGTTTTTGCTTCCATGCATTTTTCATGCAAAATTCATTCTCATTATCAATAACATTATTAGTGTCAGTGTATAATTATGATATGAGGAGTGTTGATAAAATATTTTTTCATTTGATGTACTTTCAAATACACAATTCTTCATGTCTTGTTTCCCAATAATGTTACATACTTGAAGGAGGTTCCTATTGTGAATTTTGGAAATTGTCTAAAACATGATTTGTTCTATCCTTAACAACACCAATCGAGATCCTCAAGGCTCGTGGCCCCCTCCTTTTTGTTATTTTGTTATTTTTTTAATTATGAACAAGGATTGCAAGTTGTGAATTCATCATTATCATTTTTCCTCAAACCTTGGAGTTTTATAAGAGGCAATGGCAAGTTTTTTATTCATCATCATTTTTTGTCTATGATTATTTGTAAAAGGTGGTGGCTTTAGCTAATTACAAGTTTGTTATCATTTTTTTTAAATAGGAAAAAAATCATTAGTTTTAATCAATTGACATGGCCCTTCATGGGTACCCTCTTCCTATAACAACATTGAAACCAACAATGTTGGTTGGTTTTTTTATTCTAGGAAGAACCTTCAATTTCGATTCATAGAATTGGGTTCCAATTTTTTGGAAAAATGGGACCCAAATATAGTTTTTATTTTTTTAATTGAAAAGGTGGTTTTGGTTTCAATTAATTTTTCAGTCAACAAATATGGTTTCATCCATTGACCATTTGTATGCAATTTGCAATTAGCTTTCATTTTTGCAATAAAATATAACCCACTCACATTTTGGCACTTGGTGCATTTAAAAATTTCCACTTGGCATAATCAAAATATGCCACATGGCAATTTTTAAATTAAAATTAAAAATTCAATTAAGTGAGTAAGTGGGTAGCTAGGTGGGTGGGTAGGTAGGTAGGTAAGTAGGGATTGATAGGTAGGGATTAGGTAAATGAATATTTTTATTTTATTTTATATTTAACTTTTAGGGTCAATCCTTTTTATTGGTTCATTTCAAATGTCATGTTATTTTCAAAGTTGTTTCAATGTTTCAAGCACATTTTGTTATATAGTCTACAAAAAAGGAAGACAAAAGATATGGGATAAATTTTATAATCACAAATTAATTTGCGACTATAAAAATTATCCCATATCTTTTGTTTTTATTTACCAATGTTGTAAATTATATATCTAAATGTGCACACAATAAACTTTTTTACCACAAATTAAAATAAAATCCTCCTAAAAAACCAACCTACCTACATAGGCTTTACTTACCTACCTACCTATTACCTATTTTAAGCCTAATTTATTAACTATCTGCCTACCTACTTACCTATCTAGATACCTACCTACCCACCTAACCTATTGACTTACCTTTCTAACCTACCAACCTTATGAACATAAGAAAAATATATAATTCATTTAAAGTAATACCTACCAATTAATATTTAGCCACACCCACTACTGATTGACCTAAACTTATTACCTACCAATTAACCTAGCCTATTGATTAAAGTAATTTATGTTGCACCTAGGTTAAGCCCACATGGCATTTATATTTAAACTTAGGTTAAATTTGAACTCAATATTGGTTAAATTAAAATTTGATTGCACTCAACATTAGTTAAATTTGGCTAAACTAGAATTTAACAAAACATTGATTGAATTCAATTTTTTAAAAACTAAACATTGGTTAAACATTGTTTATTTTCAAATTTGATTAAATCTTAATTCAACCCATATTTGGTTGAACCTTGGCTAAACTCTAATTTGGCTAAACCTTAGTTAAAATCAAATATGGCTAAACCTTAACTAAATTCCAAATTAGCCAAACCTTGGCTAAATTCCAAATTGGCTATATTTTAACTAAATTCAAATTTGGCAAAACTTGGGCAAAATTCAAATTTTGGTCAAATATTGGTTATACTCATAAGTGACAAAACTTTGCCTAAAATCATATTTTGGTTAAACATTAATTAAACCCAAATTTGGAAAATTTATGGTAAAACTCAATTTTTGATTGAATATTGGCTATATTCATATTTTACAAAACCTTCACTAGACATATGTTAAACTCAAATTTGGTGAAACCATAGCAAAACCCAAAAATTGGTTAAATATTGATTAAATTCATATTTGGCAAAATCTTGGCTAAATTCATATTTTGGCTAAACATTTTTAAAATTCAAACCTTGGCAAAACTTTTGCAGAACCCAACTTTTGAGTAAATGTCGACAAACCTCATATGTGGCAAAACTCAAATTTTGACCAAATTCATATTTGGCAAGACCTTGGTTAAATGAAACATTGGCTGAACTCAAATTTGCTTAGATATTGGTTTGATTAAAACCTAACAAAACCATGGTTAAACATTTGCCAAAATTTGGTTTTTTTAGAAAAATGTCGGTTAAACATTGGTTAAACCTTGATTAGGCCTTGGCAAAATTAAATGTTGGCTAAAATATAGGTTGGTAAAATTAAAAGTTGATTATACATTGGTTAAACTGAAATTTGGCTAAACTTTCGCACAAGTTTTGTTAAAAATTGGTTAAACATCATACAAACCTTTGTTGAACATTGGTTAAATTAAAACTTGGTTAAAATTGGAAAATTAAAATTCACTAATAATTAACAAATTATTAATGAATTATGTATTACTAATTATTAATAATTATCCAATAATTAATGAATTTATTAATATTATTTAAATTATTAAATTATTTGTAATTAATATTATTTATTACTTATTAAGTATAATATATAATCAATAATTGGTAGTTTTATTTTATTATGTGTGTAATTTGCTTGCCAAATAATTAACATAACTTAATTATGCACGTACATGTCAAATGTACAAAATAGAACTAAAGTTTTTTTTCAAAATTTTGATTTGGTTATGGTTTTCAAACGATATTGGAACTAGACCTTATATCCAACTTTGGTTACTTTTAATGTTAAAACCAAGGGGGTTGCTTCCCATTTGGTTTGAGAATTGGCCATTCATATTCACTAACCTAGGTAACTAGCTACACTGGGTGAAATTACCCCCTATGTTGGCAAATTTCATGTGAGAGATCAAGAATCTTCAAGAGATTACAAATATAGTTAGGAAATTGCATAAGGACTACATGGTGGATATTGAAAGAAACAAACATGATGTGAAGGGGGACAAACATAATTAAAAAGTCATAAAAGATAATCGAAAAAGTTTGACAATTTTTAGCTTGAATTGAAAGAAGATGAATTATACAAAGCCGTATTGATGGTGATGCATCATTACACTTTGAAAATCAAGAGGATGATGAATTGTCAACAAATGACCACATAATCATTGAATTTTGATGATTTGTGTCATTGAGATTTTAAAATTTAAGCACAAAACATCACTATTATAAAATGCGTCCTAGTTCACTTTGGGTTTCATTAGATTTTGAATGAATTTGGACATTTTTACCTGATGAAATTGTTTAATCCCCTAGTGAATAGGGACCAGTTATTACAGACAATGAATTGTTTCAATAGTACTTAGTGAAACAAGGTTACTTTCAAATGAAATACAAATTTACCAAACCATTCACTTGCTAGTTAATTAATTAGCTAACATGGAAATCAATTAAAATTTAATTATTTAATACATAATATTATTGATATTTTCATGATTTTTTAGCCTATGACTTATTGACACGTGTCACTACCTAAGCTAGGTTAAAAACCTAACCTATGTAGGTACACCACGTAATCAACCTAGGCACCTATTTTAAGAACTAGATAAGAAAATATTCAATCAACATACCATTGTCGAGCACACAACACCATTCATGAAATTTGGTCCCTTCATTTTTCGAATGGATGCAAACACCCTTACCATCAAGCCACTCCACTTGTCGTGATGATATCTTACATTACATTGTATTTATCAAATACTTCATTTAAAACATTACAAAAACATAAATTTTGAAAATTCTTATTGAATCTTATTCAAATGAAATAATTCGAGTTTTTTTTTAAAAAAAATTCAATAATGTACATAATTACATTTTTTTTTTTTGAAAATTTAAAATCATTTGAACAAAAAATAAATCGAATATTATTATTCAATAACATTTTAATGACCATTCTTTTGAAAAAAAAATGTTTAATAAATGGATAAGATTTTTGATAATATAATAATACTACCTATGTTAAACCATTTTCAATTATTACATGACTATTTTTCATTAATTTAAATTATTTCACCTTATTATATTTATGGCTATTTATGGGTATTTTTAATTATTTTTGGTTATTTTTGGCTATTTTATTTTAGGCTACTTTTGGTTATTCTAAATTAATTTGAGCTATTTAAGTTATTTCACCTTAGGCTATTTTTGGCTATTGTAAGTTTTTTTGGCTATTTTATATTTTTTTGGCTATTGAGTTATTTCACCTTATGTTATTATTAGCAATTCTAAGTTATTATAAGTTATTTCAGCTTAAGTTATTGTTGTCTATTATAAATTATTTCACCCTAAATTATTTTTGGCAATCTTAAGCAATTCTAATATATGGCTATTAGTTGTTCTTTTATTGGGGATATTGGTGGTTATTAATGGCAATTAGTAGCTATTCTATTAGTGGTTATTAATGGTTATTTTATTGGTGACTTTTAGTGCCCATTAGTGGTTATTCTATTAATGGTTATTGGTGGTTATTTTATTCGTGGCTATTTTATTTACGATTATTTTATTAATGGCTACTAGTGATTATTCTATTCATGATTATTTTATTAATGGTTACTATTGGCTATTCTATTAATGGTTATTGTGGTTATTTTATTAATGGCTATTTGTGCCTATTCTAATAATGGTTATTGTGACTTTTCTATTAATGGCTATTGTGGCTTTTCTATCAATGGCTATTGTGGTTTTTATTATTAATGGTTATTGGTGGTTATTTTATTGGTGAATATTGGTGCATATTATATTAATGGATATTGATGCTTATTATTGATTATTATATTAGTGGCTATTAGTGGTTATTATATTAGTGGCTATTAATGATTATTAGTGGTTATCATATTAATGGTTAATGGTGGATATTGCATTAATGGTTAATAGTAATTATTATATCGGTGGCTATTGGGTGTTATTATATTCATCATTAATGGTGGATATTTTATTAATGGTATTTTATTCTATTGATGGCTATTAGTTGTTATTGTTTTAATGGTTATTGTGGCTATTTTATTAATGGCTATTGGCGACTATTCTATTAATGGTTATTAGTATTTATTTTATAAATGGTTATTGGTTGTTATTTCAATAATGATTTTTTATGGGTATTTTATTAATGGTTATTGGTGGCTATTATATTATGGCTATTGGTTGTTAGTCTATTAATGATTATTGGTGGCTAATTTATTAATGATTATTATTAATTATTTTATTAATGACTATTGATGGTTATTCTATTAATGACTATTGATGGTTATTCTATTAATGGCTATTAGTGGCTATTGGTGACTATTCTATTAGTGGATATTGGTGGTTTTTTATTATTATTATTATATTAGTGCTTATTGGTGGTTATTAATGGTTATTATATTAGTGGTTATTAGTGAATATTCTATTGGTGGATATTGGTGGTTATTTTATTGGTCGATATTGATGGTTATTAATGTTATTATATTAGTGACTATTGGTGGCCATTGATAGCTATTAGTGGCTATTTGATTAATGGTTATTAATGGTTATTGTATTATAAGTTATTTGTTGTTATTATATGTTATATTATGACTATTGGTGATTATTGTATTATGAATTATTGTTGGATATTCTATGTTATAATATCATAGGCTATTGGTAGTTATTATATTGTAGGGTATTTTAAATTATTATACTTAGGATAAGATAATTTATAATAACATAAAATAGAATGACCTTGAATAACTTAAAGTATAACTTGAGATAACATATATTAATTTTTACATAAAATAACCTAAGGTATAGCTTAAAGTTAGTTGAATAATTTAATTTAGAACAACTTAAAAGTTTATAATAAATTAGTTAAGATACCTTAAAGTAAAAGAAGTATAATAATTCAGTATATAATAATTTATAATAGCTTACAATAACATAAGATATAAGTTAAAATAACTAAAGTAACTTAAAATAATATAGGGTATATCATAAAATAGCATATGTAGAATATTTTTTAAAAAGTGAAAATAAACCTATTTATTATAATAGCGAATTATGTTAACTAGCAATGAAACATGATATTTACACAATGATATTATTGTGAAATAACTTTCACCATGGTGAAATCAATAAAATGCAATGAAATTATTTCACTTTTAAAGTCCCATAGTGATTTAAGCTAATAAATTACACCTCATTTCTGTAGTAGTGCATGGAATTGAGGATAAGTGAAAGTTCAAGTCTTCAAATAGTGGGGTGGGGTCAAAGTGTGTAAAAAGGAGTTAACATTACCATAACCAATGTTTATCTCACATGTTTGCAAGTTTCAAAACTTAATGTAAAAATTTGTGTGTTATATTTGTATGCCTATCTTTTTATATTTTAATCTAGCATCAAAATAAGTTTGAACATAATCCAATTAATATAAAATATCTTCTAACATTTTTTCAAAGTCCAATACTAGTGTTTAATTAACAAAAAAACATAATGAAACAATGTAAAATATTATCTAAGAACTATTTAAGCACAGTGTTTATAGTATAAAAATTTGTCATAACATGACTTAAGGCATGATCGTGAGCTCCTTTTTATCACAATTTGACCTAATGAAAAAAATAATTAAACCATCAACTTATTTGTTGTTCAAAGCACCCATACATCATTTTAAGTTATTAGTCATTCAAAAAAATGTGAAATAGTCCCATCATATGTGTAAGTTTTCTAACTGGAATTTACTTTTACATGTAAAACAAAAATTACATGTAAGGTTTATACCCATTAATGTTTTGTTTAATTTTCATTTGAAATTCATTTAAAACAAGTTGAATATCTTGGTGAAATTGTCTCCAATTCCATGGTTGTAAGAAAGATATGACATCTAGTAACACCATACACATTCCTTAGCTTGATTTGCCATTTTTTGGGATCAATGTACAAGTTGGATTAATCTGCAATGTAAGGTGCCATGAAATTTTTTTACATGTTTTTTTTTTATTCTTATTTAATTACACTACATTTGTGTCGCAACCCTACTTTGGCCAAGTGTGGGGGTGAATCCCAACACTTGGAAAAGTTGGGATTTGGAGTCCTCTGGGACTCCCGAATGTTCAGAGATCGACAGCAAGGGGCAAAACACTGGCATTGGGGTGTTCTTGATGTCGTTGGAAAGGTCTTGAAACGTAGATATTGAAAATGCCCTCGCATTGGCAATTAGGACATCTGCAGCCCAAGTTATGGGCAAAAGAAGGGCCGGGAGTCAAACTGGCAATTTGACTCCCGACCACTAAAAGTCGGGAATCGACCTCTTCCTGACGTCCGATTTGGGAGTGCGACATGGCGTTGGAAAGATCTTGACGAGGGCTACAACTTTGGTTCAGACCTTGTCGCGATCCAACTCTGTAGTCGGGAGTTATGGCGGTTCAAAGTTCCGGGAGTCCCACCGGGACAATTTCGGGACTCCATTTCGGGAGTCCCGGGAATTTGTGCCATTTGGATGTAGTCTCCACGACGAGCTGCAGAGAATACTATAGGGAGTAAGGTGGTGGCTTACTCTCGAGTCCAAGCCGTGGTGAGTCTTGTGTGTCGAAGTGCCCGTGGCAAGTCCCAACACCCAAGGGTGTCCCAAATGCTAAACTAACCTCCCATGGTTGGTTTTTGGATGCAGATTCAAGCTTGATCTTCTAGTCCCTTTTCCTAGTCTAATCCCGGGGTTCCCAATTCGACCCTCTACCCCTTTCTAAAGTTGGAAGCCGGGAGCGTGCCTTCGGTCCCAACTTTCCGCAACTTGACATTTGGTGAACCCTCAAGTGGGTTCACCCCGGGACCAAGGAGCGCGTCATTGTGGATTCTTGCGTTCATGATTACATGTATGCCATGATTTTGTTAAAATTTGGTTGGGATTATGTATGTTCAACAATGAGTATAATTGATTGTATTACACAAAAATCCAAGAAACCACATTTATTTTTCATTGTTTTGATGTATGTCTCTTTTGAAATTGAATAAACTAACATATCATAGAATTTGTGCCAAATTCATGTCTACTTTTGAATTCTTATAGGGTGAAAGCACAATTGGGTAGATTGTTTGGATTATCATAGTTGTAATTTTTCTAGATTATGAACGAACTTAAAATGTAAAATCATATCAAACATTAAAATTTTCAATTTTTTCATTATCCATGTTGTAATAGACTTTTGTGAAAATCTTATTAAAAATTATGGATGAGTTTAAACAAAAGAATGGACTCAGTATGGACTTTTGAAATGATGACACTATGTTTGTCACACATAGAAAATGAAAAATGTGAACTCAAAAAATATTTCATAGTAATATCAAAATCAAAATAAAAGAACGTGCTACCACAAAATGAATAATTTAATTGTAAGATACATTGAATTTTTTCCAATACAATTTTTTTCATATTTAAAAATTTAACTCGTCATGATTTTCATCATTTTTTATAATTGATATTCCATTTCACATTGAAATCTTTAAACTTTTCTCTAAACTTCTTGAACAATCACATGTTTAGGGATATTTATAGGGTGGTTTATTAATATTTTTGACCAAAACCATAGGGGAAAATTATAGGATTTATAATTGGATAATTATTTTAAATGCAGGAATTATAGCTAATGTAAGATGTAAACTCTTCAAAATGTCAAACATGAGCCACCTAACCATGCTTTTACCCTACAACCCCAAGTTCCATATGGATTTGTGAATGGTGAAGTTACAAGGAAACATACATGATTGCAAATGCAGATTCATGAAAAAATAATTTTGCTACTACTACAAAAACACTTTAGTTGTGAAACGGTGTACTACAACTAGGAAAAGTTGCAGTAGAACATACATGGTGAATATAGATGAACAATAAGCCATTTTTTTGGGGAGGTTAAATATCATATCTTTAGTGGTAAGAAAGATAGTGTATGTATTGTTATATGAAGGGGTAGTGTATGGAATGTATGTATGGCCAAGTGTTTGACCTTGTTGCATAAGAATTTCACTACTACATTTATGTTGATTTTATATGTTGATTTTATGACTAAGTTTTTAGTCACAATGGACAATGGACAAATTTTATTACAGTAAAAACGAACAAGTTGTTTCAATCACAAAGTTGATTGAGTCTATTATGATCGAGTGTCTATTTATTTCGAGATAGGCATGTCCATTATGAGTTAATTGAGAGTTAATTAGAACTTAACTAAGACTTAACTAAAAGTGAATTGGGAGTTAATTAAAAGTTAACAATCATGCAAGCGATGATGTGGGCAATTATGTTGTGTGCAATTAGTGTTCGTGACAACAATAGGAGAAAAAATGATGACTCCTTTCAAATTCATATCATGGTGTGTTTTGCGAATGAATTGCATGTGACTTATTTTGATTCTAATTTTCATTAACCATGCTCTTTCTTGGTTTGTGTAAATTGACACCACCTTTAGTTTAATATATTGAGTTCGTCCTAATCTTAGCCCAAAACTTTGTGCTTTCTTTATTTGTGAGAGCTAATGAACATGCTTTTAAGTTTGCATTTTATTGCAAACAATAAATTGATTTATTTTTTACCCCCAATATTCAAAGGGTTTCAAAATAAACCTTTTTTTTAAACCTAGGGTTATTTTCTAACATTTAGATTGCAAGCAAATGAATTGCATAACAAATTACAAACTTTTTAATTATTTCCACTTTTTGTAAAAATATGCAAATCCCAAATTCTTCATCGTCATACCAGAACAAAGAATTTTGTCCACCACAATAAAGTTTGAGTATCATGGGAAAATGAAAAAATGAAAATGAAATGCCAATGCTTTAAGTCAAAGGTAATGCCATCTAGAATTAAATTACTCTTGTATGCTTGCCAATTTTGCTCTTATTTGGAATGGGTGAACATGTAGCTATTTGTTTTTAAACCTTTTTTCTTTTGGAAAGGGTGGCAATTGTTTTCGCTCGATGACCTCCCTCTTTGGACCTGGATGAATATTTTACTTTCTTTTTTCCTCCATCCTCCCTTTCCTTTGTAATGAGTGAACATATTTCTTTCTTTTTCATCCTTTAACCTCTTTTTCTTTTGGCATACATGGATGATTCTTATTGGTTCTCAAACCTCCCCTTCCTTTTGAAAATAGTGAATAATTGTTTTCCCCTCCAACCACATTATCTTATAAAGAATAGGTGGGCAATCTTTTTCTTTTCTTCCAACCTCATGTTCATCTTGAAACAGCAAACATTTATTTAATTTTCCAACCACCCTCTCCTCTAAATAAATAAAAAATCCCCCTCACCAATCACCCTCTCTTTTGGAGTTGGTGGACATTTTTCTTTTTTCCTTGCAATCATCCTTTCTTTTGCAACTTATAGATAATTAAAATTTATCCTGCACCCAACTAACCACACTCTCTTTCAGTGGTGGAATTGTTTTTTTTTTTTTGTTTTATAAAAATTTTAAAATTAAAAAAAAAAAATTGGTGGGTTCTTTGCAATCATCTTCTCTTTGGGAATTGAGACCAAAAAATTCCCTCCCTTAACCCCCTCCTCTTTTAGAATGGGTGGACATTGCTAACACCCCTCCCCAATCCTCTTCACATAAAGAACCGTCAGAAATTTCCTAGTGTGTTTGGACAAAACATTAGACTTTTCCTTAAAGTAATCCTGTTTTCAGCCTGTCATTGGGCCTCTTTTGACCCCCTATCCCCTCTTTGAGTGAGGTACGCAAAGTAAGGAAATTTTGTTAAATCTTGGTATGAAATGCTGAAACTCATCATTTAATGCACAAGGTTCGAGGTAATCTTATATATAATTACAACAGTGGTGTGCGTCTGTGCGTGCGTCCGACGACGGTTCCGCGTTTTAATGGACTGGCGGAACCGGCCCGGACAGTCGGATTCCGAGACCGGAAACCGGCCCGGACAGTCGGATTCTGCAGCAGGGGTGGTTGGGGGCTGGGGGGACGGGCGGGGAAGGGGGGGGGAGGGATTTTTTTTTTTTTTTTTTTTTGGGTCCTCCCTCTTTTTCTTGGGGGTGGCTGGAGTGGCGTAGCCACGGGTTACCAACTCTTTTTCTTGGGGGTGGCTGGAGTGGCGTAGCCACGGGTTACCAACACTAGTTATAGTAGTTGTACATGTAGCAGTAGTGGAGGCGCTCAGGAAAACGGAAAGACGGGTTCCAAACTGGATGAAACTCAGTTTGGCTAATTTAGGACCTATGGATAAATATGTTGCCATTTCATTTTCCTTTTTCCCCTTTTTTTGGCCCTTTTATGACCCTTCCTCCAATGTACTAACTTGGCCGATTCAACCCTAATTATATTATTGGGGAATCCTAACTTTTCCACAAAAAAAATTTCAAAGATTTTTTTCCTGAATGTAAAAATTCATACATATCATAACACAAAGGTAACTTCAACATATGTCCAACCAATAATTAATTAATTATAAATACTCCATGTTGGAAAAAAAAAATTTAATAAAGGTTCTCAAATTTTCTTCACAATATTTTGTTCTTTGAAAGAAGTATCTTTTGAAAATTTGCAAAGTGTATTTGGGGGGCACCTAGTTATCCGTGAATATCTCTCCTAGGAAAGAAGAGTGACGGATACTCAAGAGTGGGAGGCACCTATTGTTGGTGATTCAACAAATTGTCAAAGTTGTGGATAACCCTTCACCTGGTGCTTTACCAGTGGGTAAAGCTCACTCACAAGTGTCAAACTTTCCCAAAATCCAGATTCAATGACTAGGTACCCCAACTATGGCCACATCTTCTCCCCCTTGTTTTGGGAATACCTCCACTTGTTGGCTACCCAACTAAGCCTATAGAGTTTTTACTATGGGACGAGATATTTTTCTAAGGTATAGAACAACTTGGGGGATAGGCATTGACAAACATGCCCAAGCATCTAAATAGTGAACAACTTGGGGGGTTAGGCATTGACAAACATGCCCAAGCATCTAAATAGTGAACAACTTGGGGGGGTTAGGCATTGACAAACATGGCCAAGCATCTAAGTAGTGGGATTGTTGCTCCAGTTTTCGTGGGGATGAGACTGGCGTGTGGTTATGTATAAAGACGATGCTCATGGCACCACTGATTTTTTTTCGCATATTTTATTGTTTAAAAAACCAAAAAATGGGAATTTCAGGAAAATCTTGTTTTTCCAGTTTAAGTCAACCAAGTTTATTTAGTTTACTGGGAAATTTGCTCATGTACAAAGAAGATGATAATAGGACCCCTGATTTTTCCCAACAAATTTTGCTATTTTTAAAACCCAAAGAGGGAGAATTTCTTGACTTTTTTTTGTTTTTCAAGTGTAAATCGACTAAATTTTTAATTTTTTGAAAAATTGACAAAAAAATTTATATCAGAAAGTTTGGGGGACAAAAAAGCCTCCCCAGAATAGGACCCATTCCTCTTGGGTGAACCAGCACCCATGTTGGTACCATTGGTAAAATCCCAAAATCCATTTCAATTATTTCTAAATACTACGGGTACACCATTGGTAGACTAAATCAGGGCATCTGAGTTCAAATCTAACATTCTTTGGGCTTAAAATGGCCACTAAGAGGCCTGACTGAAAAAGGTGAAGGTGGCAAGTGCCAAGGTGGGGTGCTGGTCGACCCTGGCCACACCCATCCTACACAAGTATCCATCCAAGGTTTTTAGGACCAAATATGCCAAGTGAACCCTTCCTTCATCGTTCCTCTTTATTCGCGACTCTAGTCAACAAGTTTATTCTTCTTTTTTTAATGCTCTTGTTTTCTCCCAAAACGCGTGGAAGCACTTTTTATCCCCTTGGCCTCGAGAGATAGCAAGCACAATTGTGACTCAATTGGCAGTGAACCTTTTGTGCACACACAAATTGGCAAAGCGCTTCCCCCATGTCTACTACAAACTCACATCCCCTTCTTTTCTTCACGATAAACACTTAAAGGAACAAACATAGTCCCAAGCCCCCAAGCCCAAGCTGTAAATTACCTTAGAATCATGGGCAAGTGTAGATGCAGCTTCTTCAATATTCGTGTTAGCCTTGTTGCTCGTGCATGTGCCTTCAAAGACGAATGCACCACTCAATCAATGTTCTTGACAGTCGGCAGATTTCCTTTCCTTACTCATGCTTGCATTCTCACAAGCAACAACGTTATCAAGTTTGTCTTGTTCTTGTTTTGTGCATTATCGAGCTTGTCTTCTTGTTGTTGGCTTGGATCCACGAATGCTCCTGCTCCTGCAACCTCCACAAGACCCCCTCCCTTACCATTTCCGTTATCAGATTTTCCCGCCGGCACGAATGCCACGCTCATCAACGGACATTTGTACTACTATGAGACAAAAGAGGGTAAGGTTTCTAGTACTCTTACTTTCATATTTTATTTATTTATTTATTTATTTTTGGTTCGCTCTGGCCTTCAGGAAAGAGACATTGTGATGGAGCCACAAACAGGCCAAACTTTGGTATCTCTACATCCTAGGGTCATGTGTAGTCCACTATAGAAACATTTCCAAAATAAGTTAACTTCACCGTGCTAATACCAAGTGTTGTTTCCAATTTAGTATGTTGAATATTTATCACTTGATGATGCCAATTAAAGGGCAGATGTTGTTTTGTTTTGTTTTTCCACTCGTTTATTGAATGTAGATCATGCAATCAGATGCACCCAATTCATAGTATAGTAAGTAGTTCATGAATTTTGCCCATACTTAATAAGTATTTTACATTACTCTTGCACCTGCTTTCAAGTCTTGAATTTGTGAATAGGAATATTGTTTTGTATGTTTCACAAACTTATGATTTACATGACTTTCTTGTTGTGTAATAATGATGTGCATGCAGTGGATGCGATGCAAAGTCTTTTCGAAGCTTGGAGTAACACAGCAACCAATTCTTTTTCTTATAATTTGCCAGGTTGGTCGAATTGAGTCGGCTTCAACTATCCTTGCTTTGAAGAGGGTCATTGGCAAGTGCTTGTATGCTTCCGCGAACAACTTTCGTCTAATGGCACTACTCCGATCTTTAAAGTGGCAGTACGCTATTTGTAAGGAGCCTACTTCAAAGCTTTCCTCTATCAACCATTGAATATTTGTTGTTAAAATGGCATGAACAAATTTTCCCAGAGTGAGCTGGTAGCCCATACTTACATCACATTTTGCATAGTATCATTGAGCCAACTCCTCCATAAATTGCAACTATTTTCCAAGAATTCCTCCCAATCTTTTATGCCAATATTGTCCTAGTATATAGTGGTTTCTTTCTCCCACACTTGCCTTTATGTGAACATCAATGTTCAAAACACACAACACAAGTAATGTGCCTAAACCTTGTCTATTAGTACAAGGAGGATGTTTCAAGGTTGCTAGTGGCCAACCCTCAGTATAATGAGAGACACATGCTTAAAGCTTGCTCCAAATTCTTGTTGAAAATTCCTTGCACTTTGCATCTCTTTTGCAGGGGAGATATGCACAAGACATGCAACATTTAAATATTAGGTCACTCTTCAAAACAATTCAAGGCACGAATTCAAACAATTTGGTTGCCCACACTTATTTTTTCACATTTGACATAATCCTAGGAGGTTATTATAACATAAGAATTTGAACTCATTGAAAATAAATCCTCAAAATAATTCAAAGTTTCCCATTTTATCAATTATTTGCCCACAAATGCTCTTTTAATTTACACCTAGACACAAGCCTATTCCAAAAATCCCCTATACTAATGTGTCTATCTTACTATAACCTTTGTCTATATAAAAAGAGGGTTAAAAGGAACATTGATCTCTAATACTTAACAATCTTTCATGATTGTGTTGCAGAGGATTGTCTAGTTTTGGACTTGAAGGTGTCCTCCCCCCTGCCATTGGGAACCTTTCTCAATTGGAAGCTTTGTAAGTTTTCTCATTTACTCGTTGGATCTTGTTGTGAGCATGAACTTAGGGATTGTGTACCCTTGATCAAATTTGCCAAGCAACATCACATGGTCATGAATTATATGGTGTCCATTGGTTGAAAATGAGGTTGAAAATCATGTGTTTCATATTTCTAGAAAGCGATGGATGGTCATTAGAACTTGAAATCTCTTATATCAATTTTTTCATACCTAACACTATAAGAAATCAGGGCTTTTCACAAGGTTGATTTGACAAAGTGTCAATATTGACGAAAAGATATGTCCATTTTGATTAAAAGTTTGGGGCATGAAAAAACATGTTACATTTTATTAGTACATTTGAGTAAAGTGATTTTTTTGACCAAGTGTCAAACTGAAAATCTAGTCAAAATAAACAAACATCCATCAAAATGTTTGTGGTTTAGTCAAATTGACCATCCTAATTGACCCTTCATCAAATTGGCCATTATGATTTGGCTTTAGTCAAATGAGCCATATTCATTTAATGACTTTGCCTACTTGTTATGCCTAAGTTACCTACCTAACTTAACATAGCTAGTGGGTTAGGCTAGGCCTATACTACTTATTTAGCTTAACATAACTAATAGGTTAGTAGGCTATTTGTTGGGTAATAATTTAACTAATAACATAACTAAGTAGCTTAGACCTACTTAATAGGCTACCTAGGACATAACTTCTAGCTAAGACTATTAAATAACCTACTAGGTAGTGTAAGCCTTCTAAGTAGGTATTCTAAATGACCTAGGTTTACTAGGTAGACTTATTAGCCATGTAGGTAGCCTATTAGCTTAGGCCTACAATAGGTACATAGCCTAGCCCTACTAGGTAAATAACATAAACCACCTTGGCCTAGTAAATAAATAACCTATCTGGGTCCAACCACACTATTAGGAGCCACACGTGCCCCCATTGCTTTTTTTTAGGATATTTTTAAAATCTTTTTAACATGTCATTCCAAAAAAATGAAAAAAAAAAAAATTATTAAAATTATGATTTCGAGGTGTATATTTAAAAAATATCCCAAATATGTCATTAAATTTTGTTTTTAAGTTAATTTATGTAGCTTTTAACAATGGTTACAAGAGGTAATATTTATACGTATTTATCAATAACATTAGATTGATTCCAATTCTTATAATATGTATGTAATGTATTCACAATAACATTATATAATTATATATATATATATATAGTTACAATCAAAGTTCAAAAAATTAAGTAGTGGTTATGATTGTTTTTGGTACATGTTAGTATGACTGCACCCATCTTGTTAATTAAGTAAGTAGCCTAGGCTATCGACTCGGTCTATTTAGTAACTACATAGCATAAGCAATTTAGGCCCACTAGGTAGGTAGCTTAACCTAAGCCACTTAAATCTATTAGGTACATGTAGTTTAGCTTAAGCCACCTAGGCCTACAAGGTAGGTACATAACCTAACCTAGGCTACCTAGGCCTATGCTAAATATACATAACTAACCTAGGTTAGGCCTCCTAGGCCTACTATGTAGGTAGTCTCATAGCCTTTTAGGTAGGTGGCCTACGCCTAGACCTATTTAATAAATTAGACTACCTAATTAATATGCCTAGATTGGGTTTATCAATAGATTAGTAGCTATAGGTACCTATGTAGCCTATTGAATTTCATGTAGGCAAAAATATCCTATTAGGTAGCTATAAACATTGACTTAGTAGGTACCTATAAGGCATAATAAACTATAATCTACATGTTATCTAAGTACATGCATTTATTAATAGGTACCCACTACCTATCTAGGCTAACCTACCTATAACCTACTTATTTATGTAAGTAATGTAAAAACATTCAAGTTCATGTAGTACAATATGTTGAAAAAATTAATACAAGTTTATTATAATATGTTGGTCCAAAATCATGTTAATTACAATATATTGTCCAAGAAAGTCACCTTATGGGGGGGGGGGGTGCGGTGGTTAAAGACTTGATTATTCAATGTGGAAGTGAAGAATTCAAGTCCACACACTTGCAACCTAGGCTACCTTGGCTACTTAGATAACTTAATTAAGTAACCTAGGTTGCAAAGCCTACTAGACCACCTAACCTAGGCTACTTGGTCTAGCCTAGGTGGCTAGGTGGCCTAGCCTAGACTTAGGACATGGGGTTGGTAGTTAAATAAATATTTTTTTTGACATTAATAATTAGATTTATTAATTAGGCAAGTAGGTAGGTAGGGTAGGGTAGGTATTTAATTTATTAACATTTTCATATTAATTTTAAATTAAAACTTTAAATAATGCATATACTTGGTTGTTGCCCAAATTATATTATTGTCACGATACTTCAATAAATAAAAACTAGTAAAAAAACCAACCAAAGACACAATCAAAATGGTTAGATCCGAAACAACTTGTCCAAAATGAAATTGTGGTCAAGTTGGACATGAGGCAAAAAACCATATGGGGGGATTTTTTGACCAAAATTCTTGATAAAAAGAACCATGATTTTTTGTGGTATAGGGAGAACCAAGTGATTTCTTTTCTTTAAGTGTTCCAGTTTAATAAAAAAATTATATAATGTTTTGCGACTTGCAGAATTTTGGTAGGGAATCCTAAACTTGGAGGTCCCATTCCACAAGAGTTGGGTAATACACGATTGTCGCAATTGTAAGCATCATTGCACCCATTAACTATCACAAAATCTTTGACGATGTTATGTTTATATAATAGCTACTATATAAAAATTCATGATAGTAACTAAGGTTTTTGCTCATGCATATGGTGAGAGAAATTGTTCTAATTTAACACTCACCAATCTTGTTGTAATGAAATTGTAGGGATTTGCATGATAATGCTTTTAATGGGAACATTCCAATCACATTGGGATTATTGTCAGATTTGACATTATTGTAAGTATAATCTCCAAAAAGCCGCCCAAACAATCCATCATTTCATTATCTTTTGGTCCACCTAAATGAATATATATCCAAAAGCAACAAAATGGTTGTCAAACATATTACGTTTGTTTTTTCAAAGGAGACATTTTCCTTGTAGTGAAAACATCATAGTTCATACATAAGGTTTTCCTCCTTCAAACTTTTCTATATTCAACACCTTAGTTTTAAAACTATGATTCCACTAATATTAATGTTCAAAAGAAGAAATTTGCATATTTCTTAAAGTTCCATAAATCTTGTTTACCCACCTTTGTGAAAGGTTTTTTGATGAAAGCAAAGGCCACTTTCTTGGAGGAGATGCAAATTCAAATGTTGTGAGCTATCATGTGTTATATTATTCTGATGGTTTATATTTTTTGTTTCAGAGATTTGAGTGGCAATGACTTGACTGAGCCAATCCCTCCAGGAAATTCTAGCAAGTTAAAAACATTATTATTGAACAACAATAATCTCACTGGAACAATTCCAGTTTCATCAACCAACAATTATAATCTTGGTATTGATAATTTGACAAGCTTAATGACATTGTAAGTGTCATGTAATATCATCCTAACATAGTGATTTCATTTTCATGTTTATTCAAATGTACTTAAGAACATATTGTCTCAATCAAAGCCATCATGAACGAATAATATACATTTTCTTAATTACAAAATTTTAAAAAATTTCATAAGAAAAAAATGCCTATCAAGATAGAGAAAATTCAAATTTCAAACGAATGAATTGGGATGAATGGGGTTTTAAGAATTAATGCATTATAGTGTCAGGCATGTGCTAGAATGGAGGACTTTTCCACAAACTAGAGTCACAAACTTGATTCCATAGATCAATTATATGAGATTGCCATCTTCTACTACTAATCTCACTTGTCTTGCTATGGTGCAGGGAATTGCAAGAGAATTTATTGATTGGAAGACTACCCAATCTCCAAGGCACATACAAACTCTTAACATTGTGAATGCAATGTGAATTAACCAAAATCAATGTGGCAATTGTTGGTTATGTTTGGAGTTTGCACATTCTTCTATGTGAACAATCTTTAGTCATGCATTTTTGGTTGGGCAAATTTCAAATGATACTACTCATGTTGATTGTGAAGACAAATAAACATGCAAAAAAGATGTTGGGTTTGTTCTATAATTCATGGTTAACTAAACATAATGTTATTCAAAAGATTATATTAATTGTGTATGTGGGAAATCATCCAGGAATTGTAGTTTCAACAATTTAAGTGGGAATGTGTTAATTGATTCAATTTTCAATTTAACAATTCCACTTGGTACTTTGGATTTGTCATCTAATGCCTTTACTGGTGCTCTTCCCAATTTGAATAGCTTTTCATAATCATTGCAATATTTGTGAGCTTTTCATTTCTCTAAATTCTTTTATCTTATGACATTTAACTTCTTATGAACACAAACCCAATAATTATTAGAATGGGTCTATGAAAATTTGGAAACTTAAGGTTTCAAAAGATATTGTGTTAGATTGTTATAAATCTAACCCAAAATTAATGATTTATTATTGCTTTGAAATAATTTTGGTCTAGAGAAAATTTGGGTTGAATTGGCATGCTAGAAAATGTGAAACAAAAGAATTTGCCTACTTATTTACAAACTTAAAAGACATATTTTGTGACTTTCAAATGATCTTTTATTAAAGTTACATGTTGACATTCCTTGCTTATGAACACTAGGCTTACAATTTTTATTGTGAAAATAATTGCACATGTTTGTTTGTTAGCAAAATGAGATAAATTTAGAATTTTCCCTCCTATAAATTAAAACAATTGTTCAAAATGGATGTAACTATGTTGTTATCTTTATGATGTGCATGTGGTGAAAGTCCCTAGAAGTGCATTTTCTTTTGGGGTTAGGGTTTAAGCCTTGCTAAGATAATTCAATAAGCCTATTTTCCACACCAAAAATAAAACTATTGTTGGCACATGTAGGGATATGAGTAGCAACCTTTTCTATCCAACTACATTTCCTCAATCTTGGCTTTCAAATTTCACACATTTAAAAACATTGTGAGTATATACAATTTTTGGAACCAAGTTTGAATTAAGTCTAAGAGAGTTTTTTAAAATTATAACTCCATTTAAAAGTTATTCTTTGACTTGAGGTATAGTGGAAGATGTCAAAGGAAAGTTTCAATTAGGCATTTCTTTAGATTCCTCCTAGGAAAATGTATATGCTCATGAAGCATCCTCTATGGCACGCTAAATTTTGCAAGTTGAAACCAATACTGGGGGGGGGGGGGGAGATGAAAACTACAATTATTTTACACCATGTGGCATGTTAGTCTAGATAAAAACTACAAAAAAACATAATCTAATTTTACCTTATGTTTTAATTGTGACTTGGCATGCAAAGGGTTATCAAACATATCTTCCCAAATATTGACAAGCATATTTCCCAGTGATATTATTGATTTGGGTCTTATTACGGGGTGGTTCCCATCATTACAAATCTTGTGAGCACTATCATGTAGTCATTTAAAGCATGCTGCACTTTGGAGAAAATTCATCATGTTATGTGAATGAACATTTGAATGATAAAATTAATTCCACATCATTATTGGAATTTTTTTGTTCCATCCAAGTTGCTAATGTTTATGACCATAATAATATAATCATTTATATAAATATAAATATAAACATTTTATTACATTGTTGATCAATCCCACAACTTTTTTACAAATAAAATCTATTTATTTATTTCAAAGAATTAGTTTCACATAAACTTGATGGGATTTGCAAAAGGCTTGATCAAAATAACATCATGGCCTCCCTTGATTTGGCGAACATCAACATAACTGGGCCATTACATGTGGTCAACCTCAGTAGGAACAATATTGGACCAAATATTACATTATATTATAATATGTCACATTTGTTTTCTAGTGGAGTTTCTATTATGTGAGTTCCATTATATTCAATATGACCTTGCTTTGAAATTCATTGAAAGAAGTTTAACAATATGGTCATTACTTACAAGCATGAATTATTTCAAATTTTGATAGGCACATCATGGAACAAATTTGTTATAACTTGAATTTGAATATATTGACAGGCTTGAAAACAACCCTTGTTGTAACAATGCTAGGCTGAATGATTTCGAACTTTACTACTTTTGCAATATTACAAACCATCCACCATCACCAGGCAAGCTTTTTACTTTATCTACACATGTTTTGCGAAGTGTGTGATGTCTTGAAATTATTGAAGTATTTACAAGAATTGTACAAAAGAATTCTATGATACGTGTAAACGTAAATCAAGATCCTTGAAAACACAAAATCCATTTGTACATTTTCAATCTTTTAACAAATAAGTTGTGTGTTGTTCACTATTTCTTTTGTAGATTTAAGCTAGCTATGGGATCAATTTCCATTCTTCACCAATTAATCACTTAGTCGTATATTGTAATTTAACAATTACTTGCGAATTTTCATGGACCATTCATTAACTCATAGTTTATGAATTTGTCCTACAGTTCATGACTACGTGATTATAGTGCCTGTGACAATAGTAACTTTTTTAGTAGCAATGACCGGCCTTTTCTTATATTGGTCAACACGAAAAGACAAATACACTTTACTACTTCAAATCCAACAAGGTAATGGAATTATTCATGTACAAGTTCAATTGATATATATTTTTTAAATTTCACATTTTTCAACTTCAAATAAGCTTTAAAATTTTCATAAAATGTTCAAACATGAATTGGGGAAGTACTTTAATGAATCAAGTTAAATAATCAGGTATATGACATTTTGTGGAATAATGTACATTAGCTTTTGAAGTAAAATGAATATGTTACAAATATTGTATTGTAACAAGCATGTTATGTGACATTAAAATTCATTTGTACAATAATGTGTTGATGTAAATAAATCATGAAATGTAGAAGTTAATTTCACTATCACATATTATATTCATTGATTTAACATCAATCGAAATTCCACTAACCCAATTTCTCAAGATATGTGACCAGCTTTGAGTATTAAGCCATGCTAAATGCAACGTACAATCCAAGTATAGCAAAGGTTATAAAGTTGATTTCCCACCAAAAACAATTGGGTACATAATGGTCAAAGCTTGGAGGAAGGTTGGGCACCAAGTTTTTTACCATTGCTATAATGATTAAAAAGTGAACATTTTTAAAAAAAAAAGGACACGGGCCCAAATATGAAAAAAAATTAGTCATGTTTATAAGCAAACTAAATGTTTCTCTTAGTGCATGTTCAATTATTTGTTATGTTATTTTAATTTTAATTTTTAAAATTTCCCTAGCTTTGTTATTTAGACGAAAAATGTTTAAATTTATCAAGAAATTTACTAAAGTAGTACATGCACTGGACTTAGAATTTGCAAAGCAAGATGTGCAACCTATAATATTTGCATACAATGATATCAAGATAGCCACTCGAAACTTTCACCCAGACATGAAGATAGGCCAAGGATCCTTTGGAGTTGTGTACAAGGTATGTACAACATTCTTGGATCATCTATTTGTGTTATATTGATTACATTAGTCACCTTGAACCTTCAATGGTTGTTGAAATAAATCGTATTTTGTTGTTGCAGGGAGTACTACAAGATTGATCTGAAATTGTTGTGAAACAATTATTAACAAATTCGCAACAAGGCATTGAAGAATTTCTTAATGAAGTTGTGCTTATCACAAATGTGAGACACAAGAATTTAGTGAAACTCAAAGGTTGTTGTCTCATGGGTGGAGGAGCACACAAAAGATTACTTGTGTATGAATTTGTTGACAATAACAATTTAGTTGAAACTATTTTTGGTAAATGCTTTCACCCAAAATTCAACTAAGTTAAAGTTTTTAAGAAAATATCATGGAACTTTTGAATATGTATACAACTTGCAAAAATTTAGTTGGATTCTTAAAAGTTATTTTAACAATACATATTAAAAAAATCAAAGATAATTGAATAGAGTCAAGTTGTAAATCTGAATTAACCAATATATTGTTTACGTGTTGTAAACCAATAATTGTTGAATTTACATGATTAAGAAGTATTTATTTTGAAAACTTTAAATTGGGTGATAATTTTGAAGTTTTTTGAACATGTGTTCCTTTTAAAATAGAAAACAAAGGAGGACACAATGTGGATTGGCCAATGCGGAAAAATATGTGTTTGGGAGTTGCTCGTGGCCTCAACTATCTCCATGAAGATGTTCAACCACACATTATACATCGAGATATCAAAGCATCAAATATTTTATTGGACAAAAAATATAATGCCAAGATTGCAGATTTTGGTTTGGCACGATTTTTCCCAAATACAAGTAGCCATATTAGTACTCTCCACATTGTTGGGACTAGGTAAGTATACTACACATGTTGTCATACATGATACATATCATATGGAAAGTATAGCATCTTTAATTTTTTATTGACCACAAGTATCAAACTCAACAAGGATATGTAAAAGTATATTCATACCATAATTGTTTAATATTTGGATTTATTTGCATAAAAATGTTTATGTAATCTACACATGAAAATAATATTTTTACAAAGACATAAGGCCTTTAGTATCAAAATAATATATGTGTCTAAATCCTTTCATGGCAACTTTTGGAATGTTCAACCAAGTTTTTACTCTAAAAGACATTGGTGTTTGGTGTTTTTCAATTGTATGTAGGGGTTATCTAGCACCAGAGTATGCTACTCGTGTTCAACTAAGCGA
Source organism: Sphagnum contortum (assembly GCA_963920785.1). NCBI lineage: Eukaryota > Viridiplantae > Streptophyta > Sphagnopsida > Sphagnales > Sphagnaceae > Sphagnum > Sphagnum contortum. The sequence continues at coordinate 1,807,985 of OY987286.1, forward strand.
GAAAGTTGATGTATTTAGCTTTGGAGTTTTGGTGTTGGAGATTGTGAGTGGAAGGAAGAACATTGAACCCACCTTGAATGAGGATCAAACTTATCTTCTTGAATGGGTAAGTTGTAAATTTACATTATTAATTTAACATGTGGAATCCTAATTAATGTATATGATTCAATTTTTTTTTTTTGAAAAAATTAATTATATATATAATATCTCTTATGTCCAAGTAGTGTAATAGATTGGAAATATATATCAAATTTGTAAAACACATTAAGGTCAAATTGGTGAAGTATGTGGAATTTAAACTAGAAGCATTAGCTTAGGTTTAATATAACATCTTATGTTTCATATTTTTTAATTTAAAATTAATAATGACCCATAGTAATCATTGTTTGAATATGTATTGTAATTTGATTTTGCCATCATGTATCAGGTTTGGAAATTACATGAGGGCAATAAGCTTGGAGCTAGTGGATCGTAAAGTGAATACTTGCAATTATGAGGAGGAAAAATTACATGTCATAAACATTGGGCTTTTGTGTGTTCAATCCATAGCCTCAAAACGACCATCCATGTCTAGAATAGTGGCAATGTTACAAGGTGACATGGAGATTGAAGTGGTTATAGAAAAAGCTCAATTAAAATCTTCTAAGTATGAATCCTATTTAGAACTTGTAGATGCTAGTTTTAACAATAAGTGAATTCCATTTGGCTATAATTGGATCAATCTTGTTAATTAAAAATGTTGATTGTTCAAGGATAACATTAGTTGATACATGCTTACTTCACTAGGAAATCAAATTAAATAAGAATTAGACAATGGTCATCTATTGTAATTTTCAGAGAGGCTTTTTTATCAACACAATGGTCGAGTTTAACATCACATCTTATAGAATTCAAACATAACCTTTTTTTGGTTCTTTCTTGCATGCAAAATTCATTATCTTTACCAATAGCCAAATTAATGTCAATGTATAATTATGATATGATGAGTGTTGATGCAATAGTTTTTCATTTGATGTACTATGAAATACACCATTCTTTTGTCTTATTTCCCAATTTTTATTTACTTGAAGGAGGTTCATTTTGTGAATTTTGGGAAATTGTGTAAAACATGAATTGTTCCATGCTTAACAACACTAGTTGGGATGCTTGGAGTCCTCCCTTTTTTCTTTTTTTCTTTTTTGGTTATTTGTCTATTATGAAAAAGGATTATGAGTTGCAAGTTCATCATTATTGTCAATTTTCTTTCTTCTTTTCCTCAAACCTTGGAGCTTTATAGGAGGTTATGGTAAGTTTTTTATTTGTTATCTTTTTTTGTGTGTGATTATTTGTAAGAGGTGGTGGCTTTAGTTAGTTACAAGTATGTTAACATTTTTGCATTTTTTAAAAGGTGGAAGGAGATCATTAGTTTCAATTACCTAACATAGCCCTTCATGGGCACCTTTTTCCTATAACAATGTTGGTTGATTCCCCAATTCTAGGAAGAACCTTTAGTTTTGGTTCATATAATTTTCAAAGGTTTGATTCTACATTTTTAAAAATGGGACCCAATTTTATTTTTGATTTCATAATCGAAAGGATATTCTTGGTTTCAATTTTTTTTAATTTCCAAATTTGGCAAGTTTCAATTACCAATTCCATAACCTCTAGTTGCAAATAACCTTTGGTTTTAGTTCCAAGATCTAAGACATCAAAATTGACGATGGAAAAAAAACATGAACTTTTATTTTAAGAAAAATAAACTAACAGAAACTAGTCTATTATTAAACTTTAATCTACACTAAATGTTTCTAGAGGATTAAAACCATTTTTTCATTACCATGTGTTTTCATGTTTAGGGTTTTGATAACTATTACATTTACTAGTTACCACTTTGAAATATGGCCTCTTATCAATTCAGCCCTAGAATATCCCCAATTTTCCTTAATTTTTCCTAAATAGATCCCCTAATTCCACCCTAAAATACCCTTTCAATTCAACCTCAAATGTTTCCATACTTGTGCTTTCAAAAAAACTACCAATTCTACCCCAATTACACACTTCAATACTCCAAATTTTTCTTTATTTTCCTTTTTAGTAGGTGGCCATTTTCGGTTAGGTGTTCCTTTGGATGGTCATTAAATCACCTACCTCACAAAAGTGAAAAAAAAACCCTTTTATAGATATTGAAAAAAACAATTTGCAAGACTATTTAAGAGAAATATTAAATGGTGCACATTTTTATTTTAAACATTGTGAAAGTTCAATGGTTGAATGTTTTTTTACCTTTTTCCGTGATGTGTAAGGTTTTAGTTTTTATTAAATCCCTACCCACTTAGGACTATAATCAAAGTTTTTATTCAAAATTTAGATTTGAATGTGGCTTTCAAACCATCTTGGAATTGGACCTTGGGTCCAATTTTGGTTACCTTCAATGCTAAAACCAAGGGGGTTGTTTTTCACTTGGTTCTAGGACTTGCCTTCCTAAATCAATTTTGGTTAAGTTCTTGGGAATTGCTATCGGGTAACTTGCTAATCGAAGTACCCGGTGTACCCTAGGTGAAATTACCCCCTACGTTGGCAATTTTCATCTAAGAGATCAAGGGAACAAGGTTGACCTAAATCTTCAAGAGGTTACAACTATAGTTAGAAAATTGCATCAGGACTACATGGTGAATGTTGAAAGAAACATATATGATGTGAAGGGGGACAAACATAGCCAAAAAATCATTATAAAAAAATATAAAAAGTTGTTGAAGTGAAGGAGGATGAACATGTATAGAGTGGTATTGATGGTGATGCATTATTACACTTTGAAAATCAAGAGTAGGATGAGTTGTTAACAAATGACCACACAAGTGTTGAGCTTTGAGGATCTATGTCATTGAAAATCAACAATTTGGGCACAAAACATTGAATTAATAAAAGTGGAAGTTCAAGTCTATGGGGCAGGGTCAAATTGTGATAAAAGGAGTTAATGTTACAATAACCAATGTTTATCTAACATGTTTGCAAATTTCAAAACTTAAATTAATGTTGGAAATTGTGTGTTGTGCTTGTATGCTCACATTTTTAAAATATTAATCTAGCATTAAAATAAGTTTGAAAATAATCCAATAAATATAAAATATATTTAACACTTTAAAAGCCCAAATATAGTGCTTAATAAGCACAAAAAGCATTGTAAAACAATGTACATCTAAAAACTATTTAAGCACAATGCTTATAGTATTAAAAATTGGTCATAACATGACTTAGGACATCACTATGGTCTTTTTTTATCACAATTTGACCTAGTGAAGAAAATAGTGAAACCATCAACATGTATATATTGTTCATAACACCCACACATTATTTCAAGTTATCATTCATTCAAAACAAATGTGAAATTGTCCCATTATATGTGTAAGTTTATCTAACTAGAATCCTACTTTTACATGTAGAACAAAAAATTACATAAGGTTTATACCCATTAAAGTTTTGTTTATTTTTCATTTGAAATCCATTTTAAATGAGTTGAATGTCTTGGTAAAATTTGCTCCAATTGCATGGTTGTAATAAACATATGACATCTAGTACATCATACACACTCCTTGAGCTCCAATTGGCTTAAGTTGCCATTTTTTGGGATCAATGTACATAAGTTGAATTAATTTGCAATACAAGGTGCCATGGATTTTTTTTAGATCTTTCTCTTTTTGGTTCTTGTTTAATTATGCTACATTGCGGATTCTTGCATTCATGGTTACATGCCCATGATTTTGTCAAAATTTTGTTGGAATTGTGTGTGTTCAACAATGATAATTGATTGTACTACACAAGAATCCACGAATCCACATTTTTGTCCATTGTTTTGATGTATGTTTTGTTTGCAATTGAATAAATTGACATAACATATGATTTGTGCCAAATGCATGTTTATTTTTGAGTTCATAACAACCCCAAGTTCCATATTGATTTGTGAAATGTGAGCTTACAAGGAAGACAGACATGATTGCAATTGCAACTTCATGAATAAACAATTTTGCTACTGCTTTAGAGCACTTTAGTTGTGAAGGGGTGTATTAACAACTAGGAGAAAGTTGCACTAGAACATACATGGTGAATATGGATGAATACAAAGCCATTTTTTTTGGGGAAGGTTAAATATCATATCTTTAGTGGTAAGAAAGGTAGTGTATGCATTGTGATAAGAAGGGTAGTGTATGGAATGTATGTATGGCCAAGTAGTTGACCATGCTACAAAAGTTTTGTTATCGAACAACCTTGTAATATTTGGCTTTCAAAACCTTTATGATATGATTGCTAAAGTTGAGCCTCTTCAAGGTTAGCTTGGAGCTTCGAGTCTCTTTGTCAAATTGTGTTTTGTATAAGTTATCATCATCAATGTTTATGTAAAATTCTAATAATCAATGTCATTGGAAAGTTCTAGTCAAATTATTGTTTATGAAAGCTTTGGTCATTATATATTTATGCAACTTATTGACAAACGTAGACGTTTGATTCTATGTAGATTCTAAATTAAGTACTATGCCCCCAACTCCAAGGTGAGATGTCAACTTTGTGCTCGTCAACCAAGGACAACAATAGTTAGAACTGAAAATGTAACACACATGTAAAAGAATATCTTGTAATCATGATCTCTCATTTGGATAGTAATGACTTCTAGTGCTCATGCCTTCACACTTTGAAATGGTTAAATAATATATCTTTTGGTACCTCAATCTTGTGACATTTGTGAATAAAACATGACAATTTTATTTTTTTGGTGGACTTATTTATTTATTTAATTTCATAAGGGGATTTGGAGTTTATGGGCAACCCAAATAACTACATGTTTGTCAAAATGACCAATCTTTCTATTTCTCGCATATGTTTAAACTCATATTTCATGGATAGTTCTTTCTTTGGTTCAATGTTTGTGATATTGGCATCCAAAGAAAGCTCCATCTATGGTCAAAGATTACAATTATTATTTACTTGTCAAGTTTCATACATGATAGGATTGTGGTTTTTTTAACGTATGTGTAAGTATGTTGCCCAATGTGTGCAAAATCTATGTAGTCTTTTCTAGTACGAAAGGAAAAAGCAAATTAGGTTTCATGTGTTAGCAAATAATTGAAAAATTGGAAGAACAAAAGTTCCAATCATAACATCGAAACAAAATCATGTACAAAAAAAATAGTATTAAAAACATCAAGTTTCAAATTAACACTATATAAATTTCAAATTTCAATAAAATGCAAAGATGGTTGAATTTCAATGCTCACAAATTTTCAAACATAAATTAGCAACTATATGGGCTAATGTTATTTACATCCAATGCTTGATTTTGATACAAGATGCCCATATCAAAATCAAAATCTCATATCAAAATTAGGCATTGGATGTTGATATATAAGTCGAACGTTTAAAGTTGACCATAATAAGAGGTTTGTAGATTAAATATGAATAAGTAGAAAGTAAATTGGTTGAGATTTCAATATAGTTTACAATTGACCAAGATTTCATAGTCTACTATGTGGTTGAAAGTCTTACATCATTAACAAAATATAAACATGTAGCATAATGTTTTTTTTAATAGTGGAAAAGTTCTAATGATTCCATGGCTATTGTGATGGTTGTTGTAAGTAAGTATCAAATGGTGAGCTTTAGTGATTTGAATGTGGTTTAAGAACTTTGCTAAGTGTTTTTGTAGCTTCTCCTTGTCACAATCTAATATGTTAACATTAATTGCAAGTCACATATTTATGTCAACCTATTACACAATGTTCATCACATTGCATTAACACCTAAAAACAAGGTAAGAAAATATTTACATTGTTTTTTCCTCATGCGTCATATACTTATATCCCCTTTGTAAAAAGATTTTATCCATTGACTTCAAATACAATTGCTTGTTCCAAGTAAATCATTCATGAGGCATAAAACATTTATTTTGGGACTCATAAAATTAATAAAAAAGTTGTGGTTACTTGATTATTTAGACATCAACCAATGTTCTCCATAACATAGGTTCCTTTTCTCCCATCCATAAATTGTTGTGTGGAAAAGAGAAAAATATCAAGCTTGAAAATTGTTGTACATAAATGAGGTCGTGTGAAACCATGGTATTTTATACGAAAAAAGTTGATGAAAACATATCAAGTTTAAAAAGAGATAATCTTTCACGAAGACACAAGAAAATACATTCAATATCTACTTAAATTTCCTTTTGAAACCATGGTGCTTTCCATTGGGTTTATATTAAGTTGAATACAAAATTTGAAAAACTTTGGAATAATAAAAGTAAGGAACAAGTACTTTTGAATTTGATTAGCCAATATGGTGTTCAAAAGTACTTTTTCATTCGAAAATTTAGTGAAATAGATTTGTGTGAAGTTATAAAATAAAGATCATTGTATATTCAAAGGAAAGAAAATAAATAAAATTTACTTTCTTTTTGGTAGAATGTACTTGACACATATTTGAAACAAATGTTACACTGCAAACAATAGGCTTCCAAAAGTTATTTACATTTTAAAAAGTCTACTTGAAACTTACTTTTACAATGTAAAATTTAAAAATAAATTCATAATAGTGAAGAAGTTTTTTTTCATCATTTAAGTAAAAATATTAAATATATAATAATTTTATGATGGATTTTAGTCCTACTTCTTGTTAGTTTGACAAGTATACTGCAAAAGTAATTGAATTCTATATTTTACCATGCTTTCACATGGTCCAAATGTGTGGTTAAATGTTTGCAAAACTTTGATTTCTCGAAGTTGATTATAAAAGCTTTTTTCTTGTCTTCCACATTACCTATAACTATCATAATGACAATTTTTACAAGCTTCAATATTCTGTCACCGAAAAGAGAGGGAGATCAGATAAATGCAAGAGTAAAGTGACAACACAGGAACACCCAACCACGGAGAGCACACAGACCCATTCATGGACCCAAACACCTTGACCTCCTGAGCTGCAGCACCTCGTTCTTACACCAACCAATCCACCAGACACAAGAACACACAAGTGCATAATCCTTCTACGGATACCATCATGCTCAACGTGGAAATGACAAAACAAAACCTCAGAGTGTGCCTCTCTGATCTCTTAGTGGTATTAACAAGTCAATGAGTACAACTTGTCTGCTGCACAATGCACATTCCTACATTACTGTAGGAAAACCCCAAAAAAATCAGAAGCCAGCCCTCTTGATCCTTACATACTAATTCCCTGGAAAGATTGCAAGCCTGAGATTACCAGATCTGCGCAGCGGAAGAAGATCAGACATAAGCTCCACAACTGCAATCCTACCTCCAGAGACTACTTCCAAAAACATCACACTGCCTGCATGCCCTCAATCCCTCCGTCTCCAGCTTAAAGGATCGCCTTCTCAATTCCCGTTCACTCCAAAGCTTCCCACACAAGCTTCCATGCACCGTTACAAAACCTTCGCCGCCCAAATCATAACCACGCCATCGCCATTAAATCTCTCCCTTTCGGCGGGTTTAACTCCTTCTACCCTTAAACAAAAGATCAGAATCAGAACCAGAAACCCCGTGACCGGAACTAGGTAGGTGTTCGACCACCCCACAACCGGTCACAATTCAACCAATCTTTAAGCTACAATTTGGCATTACAATCCAATTGACCTAAAATTGTAGCCCTTCAATCAAATGATAACCAATATGGGGGATATATCATCCCAATTAGGTTCATATCATGACCCTAACCTTAGTCATACACCTTGGGCTTGCAACCAAGGTTAAGGCATGAGAAGGGAAGCCAATTGGGAGAATGCCTTGGAATTCAAATACACTCTCACAACACCTATGGGATTGTGCAAGGAATTGAATCCCAACATTCCCAAGTGGATTTCCCAATTTGGAATTGGAGTTCCAAGTGGGTTAAATTTTTTGGACAAGGCTTAAGGGAGCAAACCTTGTGCAAATTGGGCCCTCTTGAAACTAATGTAAAGGTCTTGAAAAGTAAATACCAATTCGTATTTTCCATTTGAGATTTGAAATATCTATTATGGTAAAAAGAATGGCCAAGAATCAAACTATTAAATCAAAGGTTGCCATGTGAACCAAATTGTCAAATGAAACGTCAATACTCAAATTGTTGACCATGATTTAACAATTAGCCTTTCAACCATTAAAACTTGAGAAATAGGGGTCAAATGAACTTGAAATAGATTGTGCACTATTGGGTTGGGAAGTTCTTTTCAAGGGTTATAATTTTGCCTTGAATAATATATCAATTGCAAGTTATACATTATTTATAATTATTCATAATGCTTGCATATGGACTTTGATTTGGGAACTTCATTTGGAGTTCATATATTAACTTCGTCCTAATCGTATCCCAAAGTTGGATAATCCTTAAACTCTATGCCTTCTTTCTTTGTAAGAGTTAAGGAACATGATTTAAGTTTGCATTGTGTTACAAAACCATGAATCGATTAAGTTTTTACCCCCAATATCCAAAGGGTTTCAAAATAAACCCATTTCCTACACCTCAGGTTATTTTCTAACATTTGGATAGTAAACAAATGAGTTGCATAGCAAATTGCACACATTCTAATTGTTTCAACTTTTTGTAAAAATGTGCAAATCCTGAATTCTTCATTGTCATACTAGAACAAAAAACTTTGTCCACCACAATAAAGCTTGAGTATCATGGGGAAAATGGGAAAATAAATAAATTATGCCAAAGCTTTTAAGTCAAAGGTTGCCCTTTGGAGTTACCCTACTTTTACATGCTTGCCAATTTTCCTCTTATTTGGAATGGGTAAGCATGTAGATAGTTATTTCTTTTTAAACCTTCCCTTTTGATGGAGTGGCAATGTTTTTTGCTCACCAACCTCCCTCTTTAGGAATGTATGAACATTTCACTTTGATTTTTTCCCTCCATCCTCCCTCTGTGATGGGTGAACAATTTTTTTTCTTTTCTTCCAACCTCACATTCAGCTTGAAACAATGAACATTTATTTAATTTTCCAACCAACCTCTCCTCTAAATCCACCCGCCAATCATCCTCTCCTTTTTAGTTAGTGGACAATTTTTTCTTTTTTCCTTTGCAATCACCCACACAACAAATGATACCATGAAAGTTTCTACAGAATAAATCACTCATGAATTGAAACTTACTTTGGACGTCTTCAATTTACACTCTCCAGATGTGTATTATAAAAAAAAGCTCTTTTTAGAAAAAAAAAACTTTTCTCTGTGACCAGGATGAGTTCATCTAAGATTAGCTAATCTTTCTATAAATATTTAACGGCGGATTTAGCTAATCCTAGATTTGAAAACCTTTGATTATACTATCACAATCAGCCAACTTACAAGTCTCCTGAAAATGCTTTTGGTAGTTGGCTCCATAAAGCATTTTGTGAAAAGAGGGCACAAGTGTTTACTTACCCAACTTCATGTAATCACATTTGGTGCCAAAAGATGTGATGATAATATCTCTCATGAAGTATATACTCAGCACAAGACTTCTTATTGTGTGAGTTACTTGTGCTGCCACCACATATGGCTTGCAGTCCCCATTTTGATGTTGAGTGGTGTATTCGGTGGTGGTGGCGGCAGTGCTGTTGCTACCATTTTGTGTGTAGTATTGTTTTGGGATGAGTGCAAAATTTAGGGGAAGAATAAACTCTTGTTATGCATTATATAACTTCTTGCGCATCCTGCTGAAAGCACTGCTGCCAGGTTTCAGACGCGGTGGTGGTGGTTTCCGGACATAAGATGCACCCTTTGATTGTAGACTTCGATTCCCTGCTGCTGCTTGCCTTATCTGTGCTACTGCATTAGCCTCCATACTTCTCCGTATCACCCCTGGAAAAATGAAACAAGTTGCACCCACAGTTTGAATTGAGCTGAGTTTCATGAAAACTCTGCAGAGTATTTTCTTAATCATTCCACTCATGAGCAAAATGTTTGCAGAGAAAAATCTCTGCACCGAACACTTTGAAGTTAACTTGACCACAATGAATGAATGCAGTTCTAAACCTTATGAGACTACAACTGCTACTCACACAAAATCAGTTGACAAAATCACCTTTGATCTACATCCTCATCATAAACTGCAATCAGCCCCAGGGAGACACAATTTTTGCAGAATTTAGAGAGGAAAGGTGCAAGATGTACCAGATGGTGATGGAAGGCGGTGAAATCTACAGGATGCTGATGCAGAAACAATTTTGGCAGGTAAAGCAGTTGGGAGAGTCTGCAAGCGAGGGGAGTCCTCATCAAGGCTACTACTACTACTACTACTATTGCTGGCCTCTGATGTTGATGTTTGATCATGGCTACAGTGTCCATCAGCAGATGAGAAGTACGAGTCTTTGTCTGAGTGTTCATGATCAGCTTCTATTTCTTCACCACTCTTTGATTGCCCTGCAATCAAAACATTACATGCAAGACACCAATCACCGTTGGCTAATTAGTTTTCAAGTAATATTTGGTTAGTAATAGATGGTGCATAACAAATGAATGGATTGCTGATGTTGGTATGAACCAGAAGTCCATCAATCCCTCTGTTCACAAAGTTGACAGGGGTTTATTGACACCCAAATGTACAATTGCCAAACCTTTTGGATAAACATGAATTGGTGCAGTAACAAAAGAATAAATCAACACACCCAAAAAACAAAGAAAAGGGTTACAGGATTAATGGCTTTGCATTGGTTTCTTTCAGTAGATTGTTGCAGAAAAGATGTATGTGGTTTCAATTTCTACTTACGGGATAATTGAGGAGCCTCTCCATACATTCGGGTAACCAGTTTTGAAACTCTTGCTTCACCTCCAACTTCCCTCACTGCACACCAAAAGAAAACCAACATGAAGAGAACATCTGTCAAGAACAAAAAAATGCAATGTACACATGAGAAACCAATTACAAATCATGTCTGAAGTGAACAGCTCTCAAGAAGCAGCATCCCAAGATAAAAACAAGGGAAGTTTTTTGATGAGCAAGAGATGTGAAAAAACACATCAATGTTGCAATTGTTCAAAATAGTTTGATTGCATACATAGTTTGTAAAAACCATTTCTTCCAAGTGAGCTGGATCCAACCAGTAGTGCAGTTGCCATCTCTGTGTCTCTTCTTGCAGCAAAATCCAAATTCTCTGTATCCAGAAGTATTCCTGCCAGCTGCAAATTAAAAAGCACAGTGCATGAAACATCACTACTTTTATTATCGAGACAGCAATTGTTATCTTTAATCATATAAATAGAAGACATTTTCTATCCATTCAGTTTTCCATACTAACATCCAAAAGTTGGTTGTTGCAAGAGGGATAGTGTCAGGTACCAAGAGAGTCTTCATGTATCGGGCTTGCAGTAAGCATTGTGCTTCCATTTGTAATTGTTCACCTAGCAGTGTGCACATTGATCCAACCTACAGCACAGAAATTTGAACCCCAAATGAAGCACAATTTAGAACTTGCATGACTTAGAGATTGCAACTAAATCTTGTGGAGAAAGACTGTGCCAGACATGCCATAATAAGCAACTTGGCACTTCACAAACAAATGGAAGCCAAAAAAATTGTGCAGATTCTTGACCTCATTTTTCATGACCAGTAAATCTTGCCCGATGTCTTGTGTCCTAATGCGTCCTGCTTCCATTAATTTCAGAAACTCAACCTGCACAGCAAAATTATGAATTCAATTAAGTTTGAAGCTTGAAAACAGCCTTACTGATGCACCCAACAAAAAAAAGCAAGTGATAACAAGAAGCTTCAAAACAGCCATACTGAGCACCCAACAAAAAGACAATAAGAAGCTTGAAAACTGCCATACTGACACCAACAAAAACAGGGGATAAAACACCCCAAAAAAATGCTCCATCAAGATTCTGCTAATGACCTTTTTTTTCTTCTCTGTTTCAAACACAAATTTGTCTTCCTCTTTGTTTCTCTATTCAGAACACACCTTTTCTCTGAGGTACTGTAAGATTTCACAATATCTGGAAAAGTTTAACAGATTGCAATGATGAAAAAAATCTACAATTGTTCTGTGTACCCAAAACAGAAACAGTGCATAGAAAAGAATTTCATTTTGGGGCAGGGACAAAAAAAATGCAGTTCAGGGAAGGAGGAACCTCATCAGAGAATAGTAATGCATGAGCATCGACACCACAAGCATCAAAAAGCCAAGCTGCATCTTTGTGATTGTGCATACTCTGTCGTGAAATGTTCATAACGGGGACCAAATGCCACTTATTGGCAGTCTTCACAGGAGGGGCGACAGTGTGCTCCATCAACCACACCATCAAGAGTGCGCTTACCATGGAGCTCACTTCTGAAATGACAGAGAAGAATGTGAGAGAAGAATCTTTCTATTAAGGCAGGACTTTGTTGAAGAAATTTGTCTCATGCCAAAATGTAGCAACAGTTAAAAGTTGCATTGAAAACAGAAGCAGTGAAAATAAGAACAATAAAAAAATGGAAAAGGTGGAGTGGCAGAACAAAATTAATGTACCACATTCTGCACCAGAGCGGATGATGTGGAAGTGATCATTGTTGTTGTCATGATGCAAGAAGCTGCTGCTGCTGATGAGCCGCTTCTTTTGAGCTCTCAGAAACTTGTTGAAGTGCTCAATCTCACTACACTTGAACAAAAATTTGATGGGTGATGAACAAAGAGCAGCCACATCCTCAATTGTCAAGTTCTGTTCCTGTGGCAACACTGGCGGTGTGTGTATTTCTTCCCGTTCCAATTCGATTGACATACTCACCATCTGCTTCTTGACAAAATGTCTGGACTCACCATGCTCACAATCCACAAATACTTCTGCCATATTTTCTTCTTCTGCCTTTTCTTCTCCTGAATCTTCTTCTTTTGAGTCTTTTGAAGCCTGGCAGCATGCTGCTGATGCCAATGTGACTGGTTCTTCACAGCTTGTTGTAGGCTGGTTGGAAGAGAGCATGTTTAGGTCAGCAATTGCTGCCATAGCACTACATGGGACAGGAGGAGGAGGTAGCAACTGATGTGATGATGATGGTGTAACACCTCTGTCTGACCCTGCCAATGACCCTGTCCTATGCTGTAAACTCCTATCTAAACTTGATGATTTCTTGAGTTGTGGACTAGAAAACCTTACAACCCTTTCAGAAAAAGATTCACATGCATCATACATAGTTTCTGATGTTGTGGAGAATTCTTGTGATGAAGTGTCAAAACTCCTGATAACATGAACATTGTTGTTGTGATCCTCTTCTGAGACTACCTTGGTCCCTTGTGATGTAGAGCTCCATTTCCACTTGTTGAAAGGCCAGTGGTTGTTGGGCTTTCGTTGTTGAGTTTTTGCAACTTTGCTTGACGCTTCATCACTGCAATGTCCCAGCTGGCTGCTTTGAAAGTTGTTTTGCCTGTGATTTCCTTCCTCAACCTCAAGACTTCTCTCTTTGGTCGTCTCTGAACCTGCTTTAAGAGCCTTTGAGTCTTTCTTCCCATGTTTTTGAGCTCTTATAACTGGTGGTGGCATGTCTTGGTCGTGACTCTTGGGTTGGTCCTGACCAACCTGCATTCCTCGTCCATGAGACCCCTTTCCACCACCAAGCTTTAGGCGTCGGAGTAAACGAGAGGTTCGAGACTCAGCTCTTGCACGAGGTGATGTTGGCAATGACACTGGTGCCATAGCAGCAGAACTGTCCAATTGCACACCAAAGTCTCGCATCGCTCGCATCGATCCACCTAACGCAGGGCTTTGTCTCAAGGTAGAAGCATATTCGGAGTCAAACAAGAGCATGTTTGCAAGTGTCCTTGAGTGCCCACTTGATGTAGACGAGGTTTTTTGTAGCCTGATTGGTAACAGTGTGTTTGTATTCCCGGGGAAAACACCGTCTTTCTGAATTGCAGGCTCTACATTGGTGGCATGAACAAAGAGAGTTTTGTGCTTGGATTCACCTTGCGCAGTTTGTTGGCTGCTGATTGTGCTCTTCTTTTCAGGAGGGCAAGGTAGAGGTTGTGCAAAAGAATGATTTGAAGGCGGCGGCAGCCCCCCTTCTGACAAAATTAGGCTTGCTTCATTCACATGTTTGACATCAGCATCAAAAGAGCTCAGCATCGCACTCCTCCCCAACACTTGATGCTGGATTGCATCTGGAGACTGGCTCTCAACAGTATAGTATTCCCTGGAATTGGAGGATCCCAATGAATTGATTTGAGCATCACCAAGGAAGCGCTGACTTACACTTGAGAGCCCATCACCTGCCTGTAATGAGGCTGAACATGTTGAGAATAAATTGTTGTTGTTGTCATCATCATTATCATTGTTGGGATCAATTTTGCAACATGCTGTATCCACTGGCAATTGCTTTATTCTGCGATGGGAATCCCCAACTTTTGACAGGCTCCGAAGATCAGCAGCTGTCAATGGTGGGCCTGGTGGAATTGGCAGCCTTTCTCCAACAGGTTTCAGAAGCTGAGAAGATCTCCTCTCTTCTTCTTTTTCTCCAGCAGATGGATGATGTTTCTGTGGAAGCTTCTTGAGACCCAAGTATGATGATTGCTGCTGCTGATCCAACTTGCGCTGCTGCTCTTTCTGATTAGATGCTGGCTGCCATGGCAAAGTGAAGCCCGCCAATGTAATGGGTACCTGCATGCATGCATCCATTTCATTCAATGAAAAATATCTCTCATAAGAATCAAGAAAATCTCCATTCTCACGATTAAGAAAAAAACAAAGCAAGGTTAGAATTTCATTCAACAAAAAACCACAGATCATACTTCTGACATCTGTAGAAGCAAAACAACCATAATGAGTCAAAGAAAAAACTCCCAGATGAGAGCAAAACCAAAGAAGGAGAAGAGAAACACAGAAGGGATGATCAAAGTAGAGTTAAAAAGAAACAATCAAAACTAGCAGTCGTGAACATTTGCTGAATTGAGGACACTAGGTCATCATCCCCCACCAACTCACTCTCACAACCCTATTAACATGGTTTGTTAGACACATGAACAACTGTTTGACCTAAACCCTAGCACTTCTTGCCTCATCATTTTGACAAGACATTCGATGTCAGAAAAAAATTTCTTCAACCAGGCTCCAACCTAGTGTGACCCCATGGTGTTCTAAGAATGCAACCTGGCAGTTGATTAGACAGTAGTTCCTTTTTGAGCTCACATAAAAGAAACCAGTTGTCTCTGAATTCAACCAAACTATCTGGAAAAGGTGCCAGTGGTATGTGCAATGCTCATAGAGAAGAAGACATATCAGAGATTCTCTACCAAGCCCATGTAGAGAAGTATTAGGGATTCTCTACCAAGCCCATGAAGAAGTAGTGTCAGTGAAAGAGAGATTCTCTGCCAAGCCCAGAGAAATCATGCAAAACCTATCTCTCTGAAGACAGACAACATAATTTCCCATGCTGCTTCTGATCACAAGACCAATCTCAAGAATGCCAATCCATGAACTCAATCTCTCTCTCACACTTTGTTGCTCGGTCTCATCAGGCATGGTTTTCTCAGGAGCAATAATGTCAGTCAACAAAGGGGGAGGGGGAGTTTGTTCCTGATGGGTTGTTGCTGTCTGTGTTTTGAGCACAATTGCAAACCTTTGGTGTTTGTCACAGACAGATGAAGATGGAGATGAAGGAGGACCCCAAGAGAAGAAGAAGTCTAGTAGGGACGTGCAAGCAGAAGGAAAACAGTACCTGATCCATCTTGGAAGCAAGAGTGGACGTGAGCTCTTTTGCAGAGGAACTGAGATTGATCCTGAGCTGCACTGCTGAGTTCCACCAACTTGCAGAATCCTTTGATCTCCATGAGACTCTTGTTCTTTCTCCTCCTGTCATCTCTTCTGCTCCACTCATTCTGTGCTTTCCTCTTCCCTCAAAGCTCTGTGGAATCTGTATGTCCGTCTGCCGTCAATCCTTTTCTTCCTCTTCTCTTGTAGCTCCTCCTCGCACACACCAATGCTTCGGCATATCATCCTCGGTAGACTTTCACCGTTTGTGACCTGCTGCTGCTGTTGCTGCCGATTCTCCTCTGTACTTCTTCAGCCCAGAAGATCGATCTTGTCCAGAATTTTCTTCAGCTGCAATAGAGAGCTGTCTGTGTGCATCTGTGAAACAAAAGCTTGGCGTCATTGCATTTGCGGTACCTCCTTGTGGGGAGAAACACACACGGACAGCCGGAACAAGCAACTGTTCTTTGTCGACAAAGCTTCTGCAAGCGTCGTCTTCTTGTCTGTGGCGTCGTAGCTGACAAACACAAGAGAGGAGGAGAACGAGGGGGTGGAGGCTCTTGTCTTCCTGAGATATATTTTGCTGCGCAAACGGGGCTGATGAGATAAAAAACCAGAGGAAAGAAAGAAAGAAATTCTTCGATCCAGAACTTTTCTATGCGTGCTCGAGGTTTCCGGAAGACCCTCACGCGAACGTCGACATCATGGTTTCTTTTGTCGCTAATATTGCCGTGCAGAAGATAGTCGATCGATCAAGCTCCACAACGTCGATCGCTCAAGCTCCTCCACAACGACGACGTCGGCTCTTGTTGAAAGGCAAAATGACAATTGACGAAGGACAGAAGAAGAAAGATTCTGCAAAAACCTCACTCTCGACACAAATTCCTTGCGCTGTCATCAGATTCCATCCATCCCGTAGTGATCCATTTCCAGAGCCAGAAGAAACAGAAGAAGAAACTCAAGGAAAGCAAAACAGACAGCCAGCGCGCAGGCTGGCTCCGTCCCTTTGCAATTAAGCTAAAGACTGCCGACGCTGTTGCAGCAGCAGGCTTCTTGGTTACTTTCTGGAGATGTACACAAGTGCTTCGGGGGCGAGGAACTCCATCATCATCAGCTGCAAGAAAGAAAGCAAACAAGCAAGCAAGCAAGCAAGCAAGAGAAGTCTAACACAAAAATAACTGCAACAAATCTTTATCAAGACACTCAAGAACACTCTCGTGATTCTTCTATTCTTGAGAATGCACCAATATCTCTTCCTCCACCTACACAGTTCATAACCTTAAAGAGTCAGAAAAAAGCTACTCTCTCTGTCTAACGGAGAGAAAAGCAGACAGAACAAGAAGAAGAGGGTTCACTAGTCAGAGCCACAGAGAAGAAGAAGAAAAAAAAAAGCTCTTCTGTTATAAAGAGAAGCAGCCAGAAGCAATAGCAAAAACAACAACAGTAAAGTAGACGGGGGAAGGAACGAAGGAAGGAGGAATAAGAAGGAAAGACTATTATACTACTGCAGCAACAGCAGAAAAATAATCATCAGCAGCAGCAGCATCAACAGCAGCAGAGTATAGCATAATTATGACTACAACTACAGAACACTCTGGGAGTTCTGAAGAAAACAAACAAACGAACGAACAAACAAACAAACAAACAACCAACAACAACAACAACAAGAGAGGAGTACAAAAATATAAGCAAATACAAAAAAAAAAACACTTGAGACTAGTGGCATACAACGTCCCAGCTCTGACACAAAACACTCACTGCACCATCACGCTCACTGAGTCTGTGTATTATCTTCTTCTCGCTCTCTTTCTCTCTTTGTGTGTGTGTGTGCACCTGCTCTTCTTCTGTGTGTTTTGACATCATCTCTCTTTCTCTGTGTGCACCATCTCTCTTTCTCTCTGAGTCAGGACTGACTCACTACTAACTAGTATCTGTCTGTCTGTGTCACAGACTGATCATAAGTTGAATGAAGGCGGGGGTGGGGAGGGGAGGGGAGGGGGGGGGGGTTGAAGTTTTGACCAACTTTTCGTGGGTAGGTATCCTATTATCCCCGTACGAACCTATGAACTCATGCTCGCCAAATCTTGTCAAAAAAAAAAAAAAACAAAATTTTCGGCAAATCTTGTTGAAAATAATTTATTTTTGTTTGGCACATTTTGTTGAACTAACTAATTTTTTGTTTGACAAAAATTTCAAAATAATTTTTAAAAAAAATTGTTTGGCAAAAATCTTGTTGAAATAATATTTTTTTTGAAAAAAAGAAGAGAGAGAGACATCTAAGTTTCAAAGTTATTTCTTTTCTTAATTTTTTTTTTTTCAAAGTTATTTCTTGTTTTGAACTAGTTTTAATTTTTTGGAATTTTGGTAAAATTTTCTTAGGTTTTTTTTCTTTTTTTGTTTCTTTGGCTTGTCCTCTTAAGAATTAATTAGTGTCACGCATTAGTCATAAGTAAGGTACACCAGTGTAGTAACCTAGCAGGAGGTTTGGTACTAAATTAATTATGAGGCAAAAAAAAATTTCAGGATTTTTGGAGAAATTATTATTACGGTGTGTACTTACTTGGCACGTAAAAAAAAAAGGTACACCTCACCTCTGTAAATTCTTCATAGTTCTGTTGGAATCTTAGGAGAAAATAAAATTTATTAAATATTCAACCTCAAAGTGCCGAACCTCCTATGCTTACTATGGATATTGTTCCACTGTTTGCCTCCCCCCCCACCCCACTTTCCACAACAAAAGCCACAAAAATCAGCACCCCCATTGCAAAGAGAAGAACCAAACCCGGTTTGGAATAATAATAATAATAATAATAATCCCCAATATCCCCCCCCCCCCCCCACCACCCTTCCTTCCCCTTCGAGGAAAAGAAATGGGCCTGTAATGTTTGTTTGCTTGCTGCCTTGTTTCATTGATTGTGAGGAATTTGTTATGGGTTCTGTAAGACATTCTTTTTCTTAATTGTGTTTGTCCCCTATTTTCACCTAATGTTGCTATATTCCTATTGGCCAATCCCTTTATATTGGCTTATGTCTGATTCTTATTGAACTCTGAATTAATTAGATGGGGAGCTTCTCACATTTTAAATTTTTTATTATTTTTTTTTTGAAATGAGTCAGTTCGATTGGCCTATGAAAAAAAAAAGTAAAATTATTAATGCTCCCTAAAATAATAGGTCTTATTTTGAAGTATTAAGTTCCTCTCCTTTGGTCACTTTTTTACAAGTTCCAAGAGAACAATTGTGGGCAAGTGATGTGGTATATATATGCACCCAAAAAAACCAGTTGCTAGAATTAGAACTTTAAGTTCATCCATATTTGTGTGCTTGTTAGATGACATATAACTACAACTTTTTTAATACTTTTTTCAGTTAACTAACACCTAGTTGCCCTCTCTCCTCATACTTAAAAATATATAGTTAAATTACACTTAGGTGCATGTGACTTCACCTCATGCAATCAAGAGAACTAGTTATTAGAAACCTTTTAGTTAAGAGACACAATTATAACTTTAAAGCTTAGTTAACTATCACCTACTTGACTATACTCCCCACCTCCCAAACCAGAAGAAACAAAATCCCAAAAAAATTTAGACACCCCCTTCTCCCCCACTGCAAAGCAAACAAGAGGTGTGTCACACTGTGGCCTTGCCAGTTACGTTAAAAAGTATTTTAAGGCCAGAGAAGTGCTTCATGCAACTGGTGGAGGGTTTGGTTCTTAGTGGTTCCCTTTCCTTCCTCCTTGTGGCCCGCCTCTTTGGGGCTGTTTGCTTACCCAGACTTTGGTCCTTGTCCCTTGTTTCTTTTTCTCTCCCTTTCTTGGGTGCTTTGTTTTTATAAAGTTTGACACGGTTTCATCATCAAAAGAAGAATTATAGGAACTCAAATATTTCACCATGCAAATACATAATCTTCAAAAAAAATCCTCTAAATGAAACCAGAATCCTTCAAAGATATCATAACTCTGTAACTAATCTCAAGTTTCAACACAAAGCCAAAATATCGTCTTTAAAAAATCCCTTACGTAAAAACAGACCTATTATTACCTAGGGGCCAAAATCCCTTGAGCTACCATACTCTATAATGAATCTAAACACAATATCCTTGCCTTGGTAGGCAAGGCCAACAAAAATTGGGCTCTTGAGTGCAGGCTGCCTTGCCTCATTGGATGAGCGAAATTTCTATCCTTAGAGATTTGTTTGTCACCATTTTTCACCTAGGCTAATACCCATTTATAAACCTGGGGTAATTATGCATATTGTTTCGTTTCCTAATTCTTGCACAAAAGCACTTGAGTTAAGGTAAGTGCTGCTAAGATGTACCAAATTTCAGCAAGAAATATGAGAATATTTAAAAAAAAGTTTTCTTAAATATGAGATAATAGGGTCAGCTACCCTAATACCCTACCTACCTGACTCCAGGAGCAAGTATGGGTACCTTTTGACTCAAGTTTTTGGCTCACCCAGAACACACACACACACACACACACAAAGAAAAGGACTTGCACTTTTGGGCTGAAGCTTTTATTTATGTGAAGTACTAATGGAGTAGGCAAGCTTTTTAGGTTTTTGCTATCCACCCAGCTGCAGAATCAATCATCTTCTGGCTGCTGCCTGCCTCTTTCCTGTCCTGTGAACAAAACACCAAAAAAGGAAGCTCTGAATTGGTGATGGAAAGTTGATGGTGATGATGGGGATGATGCTTCTTGAAACAACAAGCAGGCAAAAAGGACTAGCCTTATGAAGATGATATCCAACAAATTAACCGCCCCAAAAATAAAAGGTTTTAATGATATTTTTCTGGGACTGTTGGCTGGTAACTGAAAGTGATCTTACAAAATCAAGCCCTGCAAAAACAAAATCAAGCTTTAGTGATAAATTAAATAACTAAGCTCTGGCTTCCTCACTAGGTGGACAAAAAAAAATTCCATGCTCCACCAAGAGATGAGAATAGAAATTAAACACACACACACACACACACACTCACATAGAATCCTATGTCCCCCATGATTTTGGCCATCACATTTAGCCTATGTGAAAAGGGAGGCTGAGCAAAGTTAGGAAACAAGTTTTAGGGTTTAAGGTGAAGTGAGCCAGCAGGCCCAGTATGCCTGGAATAGGCTCTTTTCACATTTTGGGATTTTGGGAGGAGGATTAACTTGGAGAATTTTTTTGGGGGGTTTTTAGTGGATTTTGTTCCCAAGAATGTTTTGTAAACTCCCAATAGAATTATATGTTAAAAGTATTCCTGTATTTGAGCCCAGTTTGACCCTCTAACCCTTGGTTTGCGTGTATTCATAAAGTGAGCAAAAAATCTGATATCATTTAATGAAACTGGGTATCAGTTGAGAAGATTTTCAAGATCTTATTATTCTGACAAAGGCTGGATTTGATGAAAGAATATGAGCAGTAGTATCAAGTCAGGCAAATCTAAAACTGGGGCTGAATCTCTCCTGAGGAGCAACTTAGGTGTGAAAACTAGTTTGGTCCCTGGTTATATCTTCCTGTCTACTGTTTTCATCCTGACTTCTCATTTCGTCCTCAGTTTCAGTGAAACTGTCGGCCAGTAGCCTCAGTTTCGGGTACTTTACAGATAGACTCTTATGTGTACCCAATTTTGATTTTCATGTGTTCTTCAACTATTCTTTTCCACATGTTTGTCTTACATTGTTCCCATTGTTCCCATGTTTCAATATTCAATAACTCTTCCATTGTAAGTGTAAACATTATGAAACCACCTCGGTGCACTCCTACCCATTGAGGCCCTTCTAATGGTGCCTAGAGCATGACGATGGGCACCTTGGTTTGGGAGATCTCTAGGTGGTAAACCAACTAACTAACTAGGTATATTCCTTAATAGATAGATTACAATTTACATTCATATCAAACTACAACATAGATCACATACATTTTTGCATTACAAATGGATGGAACCACACATGTGATGAGCCAAAGCCCGATGCCATAAGAAACAAAGTGCGCAAGTAATGTGCAAGATTAGTGTACTTATATATAATAAATACCTATTTACACGTTGAATTGATAGTTCACTCAAAATTAAGTTCAAAACACAAATTCAGACCACCAAATCTAACAATCCCATTGGCCTGAAAAATACATCTTCAAGCCTACACACAACTATATTATGCTGAACATTAAAAATAATGGTCCCTTTCCACCATTTCCATTGGTTCTCAAAAACTCTCACAAATATACCAAACCCTATTACACGTTTAATCATTAGTTTGCTCAAAATCACTAAAAAAATTTAAAAGTGAGACCATCAAATCCAACAATTTCATTTGCCATAACAATTTTTTCTTCACGCCCACACACAACCCTATTCCACACTCTTTATATTTTAGTACATGGATACGATAACCCTTCTCTGAATACAGACAAGGTTAAAAACATATTCTGTTGTGTCATTTGTTGGTTTTAGGGTTTCAGGGTTTAGATACTGCAGACATGACTTTTCTGCCTGGAGCTAGGTTCATTGACAGCCTTAAGAAAAAAAGTATTGAAGTTTTCACAGCTTTCAGTTTTTGGGTCTTTTTTCAGTCAAGAAAATCACAGGTACAAAAAGTACGTGTTGTTTGTCTGATTTCCTCTCACAATTGAAGGAAAAAAGACACACACACACACACATCAAAAGTGGCCAGAAAAAGAAGATTTGAAATTATGGGCAGATGAAAACAGAAGTCATCAACTGCTAGGTATTTTGTGATGTTTGTACTGAAGAAGTGCACCTATTCACCTAGAAGACAAAAGAGAGAAAAAATGTCTGTAAGGCTGGGCAGATGCACACACAAGAAGGCACCTGGCCCAAGTGGAAAGCTTACCGATCAGCAGCGACTGAGGGACAGGACTCTAATACAACACAACACACACAAAACACAAAGTAAACCTTCAAATTGGATGACAACAAATAAGGCATAATAAGGAACAATGAGTCATTGAATTGAGCTACAAGAGCAACGCCAAACATTAGCTGCAAACTTGCCACACACGGATCTGCAGGTCTCAAGGTCTCATTTAAGTTCTCAAAATATGGATGAAGTGACCTGATCTCAACAGCGTCCAGTATTTTTGGACAGCAGTGCTCATAGCCTTTGCTCCTCCATGGCTCAGCTCGCTATTTTCATCCTTTAACAAACAGTTTGTTTATTGCACTCCAGTGACCAAGTGTATTTTGTTCTGGGGGGAGCAGAGTGGAGTTGTTGGGCCCAGGGAATATGCAAGTCAGCACACACAATGGCCTCTGAGGACCTGCTCACATTCACAGAAAATATGTGCTCAATTACACACACAAAAAAATTATTTATAAAAAAAAAGAAAGAAAAAAAGCTCTCTGACAAATGGGCGTCCTTTCCACCCAGAGGCCAAAGTGCAAGCCAGTTTGCATATCCACTCAGCTCACCAAGTCCATTCAGCTCCATCAAGAACAAAATATATATTGGCTCGAGGGGCAATAAACAAGCTGTGACGGAGGACAAAAACAAGCTAGCTGAATGGTGAAAGAACAATGGCAACCTTGCACATCCGCCCAGTCACCCAGCCTCAGCATCAGTCATTGGCCAGTGAGTATTGCAATTGGGCCTGGCTAATTATGTGTATGCATTTATGTAGCCTTTGAGCAGAGTCAAGCCTCGGCTCAGACTGCATTTTCATAGCCGGGGTGTAGACATTTTGGTGCCAATATGCTCAGCCCTTGTATTGCTAATGTTAAAAGAGTTCAACATCCCATGCAATGAATGTTTAAGTGTCAGTTTAGTGCTGCATTCTTCTGCTACGTCTTCTTTGTTGGCATATAATCAACCCACTTTCTTAAATGCAAAAAGGAGAAATGGAAACCGATTGCCTTATAAAGTCATCAAAATGATTGATGTTCAGACCTAAAACATTGTCTCCAACAAGTGAAGCTCCCTCCTATGCATAGTGGGCTTACTTTAACCCAACTTTCACCTCAACTATCCCCAACAAAGGGCAAACAACTTAGCTCTTAAGTTCTAACTTTGTTGGGTCCAAGTGTCCAAGGGTGGAACACTAGGTCAAACAAGCTCGGTAGTTGTTCTGTAGACCTACTTCCAAAGGAGAAAAGGAAACAAGTGGTGTGTCACACTGTGGTGGCCTTTGCCATTTACATTAAAAAAGTATCTGAAGGCAAAAGAAAGAAGAATTATGAAAACTCAAATATTTCACCATGAAAACATACAATCTTCTAAAAATCCTCTAAAAAAGAAACCAAACTCCTTCAAGATATTATTATAACTCTATTATAACTAATCTCAAGTTTCAACACAAGCCAAAATATCATCTTTCAAACATCCTCATATAAAAATAGACCTCTTATTATTACCTAGGGGCCAAAATCCCTAAAGCTACCATACTCTATAATGAATCCAAACACAATATATTCTTGTCGTGGTAGGCAAGGCCAACAAAATAGAGGTTCAAACTGCAGATGAGTCTAGGGTGGTGGTTCTTTAATCCAGTTCCGGTTCTTTGACCGGTTATGTATAACCGGTCAAAGAACCGGAACTGGATTAACTGGTAGGTGGCAAATTGGTAAACACTCGGGTCAGAATCAACCAGGCAAATAAATTTTTCATGCTACCTGCCCACAGAACTGACCTTAAAATAAAATTAAAGTCAAAGAACTGGGAAAGAACTAGCAGTTCTTTTTCTTTCATGAAAACCAACGGTTCTTTGAAGGGGTCGTAATACCCATTGTTTGATTTTTTTAGTTATAAGTAATGTGCCAAACAAACAACCTTCCTCAATAGATAGACACTCATGGTGTGAGAGATAACGAATGGCATGCCCCACTATGCTCTTGTAACTATTAGAAAGCTCTCCATGAGTGGGGGGGGGGGGGCATCAAGATGGTTTTGTAATTTTTAGACCAACCAAATGCAAGAGTTATTGAATATTGAATTTTTTTCATTGAGAATTCAATGAAATCAAAACAGAAAAAAATTAGGGAAATTGAGACACACTTTGGTATTTTGAAAGGTGTTCAATTAATAAGATTTCATGAAGGTGACTTTGTAGTGTTTAAACCTAAAGTGAAAGAGATATTGAATTTTGAATAATGTTTGTCATTGGAAACTCAATAAAATTTCAAATTCAATTAGTTAGATAACAAGTCCACATGTGGGCCAATGGAATGGCACAAGCCACACTACTCTATATATTAAGATAGGTCCTTGTTTGTCAGTTTGTTTACATGTGACTAGGTTGTAACCTTCCCAAACCGTGGTACCCTTGGTGGAAAGCCCTTAATGAGGTGGGTTGCACTTGTTGTTTCACAATTTTCACATCAATGGAGAAAATTTTATTCAAGTTAGAATAATGTTTTTGTCTTTGGAAATTGAAAAATTTAGAAAAACCATTACTTTCATAAAGATCTCTGAAGTTAAGCCCATTTGGATTGGAATTCTGTTGGGATGGGTGACCTATTTGGAGTTTGTACTTGCGCATATAGGAGTCAACAAGCCAACATGAATTTCAACACCTTAAGTCTACCCATGTTGGGCAATTTTCCAAACAAGTTGACCCATTCCTTTACACCAACAAGGGATGTGTCACACTGTGGCCTTGCCATTGTCATTAAAAAGTATCTTAAGGCAAAGGAAGAATTATGTCAAATATTTCACCATGTGAAAATCTAATCTTCGAAAAATCCTCTAAAAGAAACCAAAATCCTTCAAGCCAAAATATTAGAACTCTATACCTAATCTCAAGTTTCAACACAAGCCAAAATATCACCTTTCAAAAATCCCCATATAAAAATAAGCCTATTACCTAGGGGCCAAAATCCCTTAAGCTACTATACTCTGTAATGAATCTAAACACAACAATATCCTTGCTTTTGTAGGCAAGGCCAACAAACTTGCACATGCATTGGCTTAACTTGGAATTTTTCTACATAAAACCCACTTCCTGAAGCACTTAGACATGAGAATGCATGCCTCCATAGATGATTTCTTGTCCAACTGTTTTTTCTTTTTCAATGGAATCTTGCAAGTAGGAATTTCACGCAATCTTAATTTTTCATGAAGGGTACAATGGGTCACGTGACCAGCGAGATCTTTTGATGCTAATCATTTTGACAAGTCGTTTTAGGTTCAACTAATGTTTTGATAGGTAACAATTGAATATGAGAATTTGAAAATAAACACACGGAATTAGTATTAACTGCACTTGGTGACAATGGCGAGCTTCTATTTACATTGATGAGAAGTTTTTGATCATACTTGACATTGGTATTTAATTGTTGCACATTTCTCTCATGCCTATCTCCATTGTAACTTATTATGTTAGTATCTTAATTGATTTGACTATAATTTAATTAGTTTGTAAATTGTTGAATTTTAAGAAATTTTAGTGCCCAATGTGCCAAAATGTTGAAATTTCAAGCTACACAATTCCAAAATAAAATTTTAAGGGTTATAAGCTTTGATCATTAGCATGCGTTTTTTTTTTTTTTTTTTTTGGTTTCTAGTTGTCACAATTTTACACACCTTTTTTCTGGGGGGTCAATAACATAGCTTTGAGGTTTGATGGAGAAAGGGATACTGTGAGTGCAAATGTTTAGTGAATATCATTATGTAAATATCAAAATCAAATCTGACAAAAGACTTTTGAATTTATTGAAAACATTGTTTAAAGCTTTTGCCCATTATTGAAAACACAAACCCTCCACACATCCTAGTGCAATCCATTACATTTTGAGATATGTAAAAGTGAATTGAAGCATTATATATAAAATTTAAAAAAAATAAAAACAAATGCAAACAAGAAAGAAAATAAATGTAACGCATCAATGTTATGTATCAAAAGGGATCAAAATGATTGACATTCTCATTACTGCCAAATATTAAATATATTTAAGATATAGGTCAAAAACCTTGAAAAATATCATATAATATATCAAAATATATTTTAATAAATGAATTGATTATTCTGCACTAAGGTGCCAGATCTGTTTAAGGTACTACAGTAGTACTTCCCCACCTGCATTTGTGCAGAAGCTTAAAGGCTGTGAAATAATCTCCAAAGTGATGCATGTAGTTTGACACAATTGGAACATTGGGTTCCTGACTACTATGACAGATCCAAAAAACTCAAAGAACATTACATTGCACATGACAAATGTTTTACAGAATTGAAAGGGTCATGGGTCCTCTTGGAATTTGAAGAAAATTTTCTTGTTAGATGTATGATGTTTAGGTCATAAGTGTAGAGCAAAGCTCGAGAGTTAGGGCAATCCCACAATAAAGGACCTAAGACAAGGCAAGAGCCAAATCCAACCTCGGATTTTGGGTGCAAATATTTCCCACCTACAGGATTTACCCATTTTGAAGCAGGAAAACCCTAAATCAGCATTGGGTCTCTTTTTTCCTTGTCTGCCCTTGGCCCAATCCATTATTTTCACACAATTTTCACATAATTACTGAGTTTCAGCATTTCATACCCAGATTTAATAAAAATTTCCTTACTCAAAGAGGGGGATATGGGGTGAAAGGAGGCCCAAAGAAGCCACGACTTTAAGGAAAACTCTCTGGTACGGGTATATTTAACAATTGGGCATCAAATGTCCAGTCTCCCATGAGGTCCAGAAAGAGGTTCCAATGGCATAATTCACCTTGGAGCAACTTCACCCATACTCCTTATTTGGGCCTTGAGCAAGGTTTCTCGGATCCAAGATGATGCACTAATTATTCAACATGAAAATTGGGTTAGTAAACGATGACATATGACATGAATAAAAATCATTTGGACCATTCATTCTATTTGGTCAATCAAGAGCAGTCATTATATTGTGCAGTGCTTGCAAAAAGCATTGAATCCTATGTCTCTATGGTAGCACCTAAGACCACGGGTATTCCCAAAATAAGGGCTCGGGTGACATTAGCTGATTCTGGTAATGCCCATGACCAAGGGTGTTACACAACATAAAAATCATTCTTTTTATTGGCGTTGCTTATCAAGGCAAGGATATTGTGTTTAGATTCATTGTAGGGTATATCAAAGTACCTTTTTAGGTTCGGCATTAAAGTGTCGAATAATTAATATAATTTGAAAATTTTGATTCGACACTTTAGTGTTTGGTTTTGAAATTTTTGACATAGAAGGAATAAATATATAATAATGTTGTTAATGTTTTTATTAGTTTCTTGCTATGCTTTTGGTTAAACTGATGGAAGGTTCAATATTTTGTCAAAATAGTTGTGGGTTCAAATCTGACCTCTTCGATTGAATTTTCAAAATTTTTGACATTCAATGTTGTTCTTTTCTGAAATTTTTGACAAGAGTGAAAATAATATAAGTTGTGCCGAACCTGAAAAGCTACTAGGATAGTCGGTTAAGGGATTTTGGCCCCTAGGTAAATAGGTCTATTTTTATATGAGGATTTTTTGAAAGATGATACTTTGGCTTGTGTTTGAAACTTGAGAGTAGTTCCAGAGTTATAATATCTTGAAGGATTTTGGTTCCTTTTAGAGGATTTTTTGGGTAAACTTAAGGTGTTGAACAACATTAAGATAGGTCCTTGTTTGTGTGATACATAATTTATTCACATATAATATTTATAAATGGATCATAAATCTATTTTGATATAACTATATTTTTTAAAATTAAATTTACTATTTCTGATATAAACATTGAATCTCGATAATCAATTTTAGTTTTAAAATATTAATTAATGCCATATAATTAATTGATTTTGTGGAACTATAAACTTATTATGTTTACACATATAATCTCTTAAGTTTTATTTAAATTTAATGATAAAAATTTTATGTAAAAATAAATTGTCTTTCCACATTTCAAACCTCTATTTGATTTTTTAAATTATATTATACAATTTCATTTATAAAAATCATAATTCTACTAGCAAAATGTCATTTAAATTATATATGATATATGACTTATCACTATATAATGTTTATAAAAGGTCATAAATTATTCCTACTACTTAACATATTCAATAAATAAATTACATCTCTTACCTTATATAGTAATTAATTCAAAAAATATCACATATATCAACATGATAAATTACTTATTGTTTATTGAATAGATTAAATGCATAGCCTACTTAATCAATTAAATAATTAATACAAAACATTATAGTAGAAAAATTTGAAAGTCAACAACTAAATTTGCAATTCATTTATGGTTTAAAACAAGTGCCAAAAGAGAGTTAGTCACAAAAGACATGACATGGCCATGAAGTTGAAAATGTAGTTGCAACCTCTTCAACTAGGCCAAAATTTCTTATCCATTGTCATGGATGATCCTTAATATGACGTGGAACCCCAATTTGTGACTACATTTGCGATAATTGCATGTTACCAAATGTGTCAATGCTACCAAATGTGCCATTGATGGGTGGTTATGATTTAATCACATGATAATTTTAAAAACCAATGGCCATAAAACACATGGTAATTTTCCATTTGTTCAAAAAAGATATATTATACTTAAATATTAAATATTATAATTATAATTTAAATATTATAGTTATAGTATTTAAATATTATAATTAAATTAAGTAATTATTAGATTTACTTAATTATAATCTATCCTATGCTAAACTATAATAGGCAACATGTTCTAAGCTAAAGCATGGTAGAATAAGCTACCTAGCATAGGCCAAATAGGTAGGTAAGATCCTATTTATTTTGTTAGGGACAAGCTTTTTGATTGGTCCAAATGGCACATGCACTTTGTTTATAATGCATACCATGAATTTAGTCCATTCTTTCACCTACTTATATATTTCACAAGTTTGAAGTTGTAAACAACATATATGGAATAAATTATAATGAAAAGAAAACACTACAACACTATCACATCCTTTGTCCCATACAAAAACATTATCATATATGCACACACAAAAATATATATTACTTAACTTAGCTACTTACTACATACTACCTATTACCTATTTCGGTTACTAATTAGGTATAATATTACCTAGGCTACATTACCTACTATCTATTACCTAACCTATATTTAATAATTTAAGTACCTAACCAACCTAATTTATTGTTATTATTATTATTTAAATCATATATCCATATAATAAAATATTTACAATTTAAACTACCTACTACTTACTACCTACCTTACTTATCATATACTGCCTAAGCTACATACTTATTATCTATTACTAGCCTACTTAATAAATTAATTACTTAGCTTACATTTAATTAATTAATTTTTAACAGATTTAATTAATCAATCAATCAATCAATAAAAAAACCTTATGACATATTCACAAAATAATATACCTTTTGCTTAGCTTACACCTTACTACCTACTAGTACCTATCTTTCTTCTTACATACTACCTAGCCTATCTAATTAATTGATTAAACACTTATCAAAACATTTGTTGAACCTAAAACTACTTGTCAAAATGATTAGCATCTCTAGCTGGTCACGTGACCCATTGTACCCTTCATGAAAAATTAAGATTGCGTGAAATTTCTACTTTCAAGATTCCATTGAAAAAGAAAAACAGTTGGACAAGAAATCATCTATGGAGGTATGCATTCTCATGACAAAGTGCTTCAGGAAGTGAGTTTTATGTAGAAAAGTTCCAAGTTAAGCCAATGCATGTGCAAGTTTGTTGGCCTTGCCTACAAAAGCAAGGATATTGTTGTGTTTAGATTCATTATAGAGTATAGTAGCTTAAGGGATTTTGGCCCCTAGGTAATAGGCTTATTTTTATATGGGGATTTTTGAAAGGTGATATTTTGGCTTGTGTTGAAACTTGAGATTAGGTATAGAGTTCTAATATTTTGGCTTGAAGGATTTTGGTTTCTTTTAGAGGATTTTTTGAAGATTAGATTTTCACATGGTGAAATATTTGACATAATTCTTCCTTTGCCTTAAGATACTTTTTAGTGACAATGGCAAGGCCACAGTGTGACACATCCCTTGTTGGTGTAAAGGAATGGGTCAACATTGTTTGGAAAATTGCCCAACATGGGTAAACTTAAGGTGTTGAAATTCATGTTGGCTTGTTGACTCCTATATGCGCAAGTACAAACTCCAAATAGGTCACCCATCCCAACAGAATTCCAATCCAAGTGGGCTTAACTTCAGAGATCTTTATGAAAGTAATGGTTTTTCTAATTTCTTCAATTTCCAAAGACAAAAACATTATTCTAACTTGAATAAAATTTTCTCCATTGATGTGAAAATTGTGAAACAACAAGTGCAACCCACCTCATTGAGGGCCTTCCACCAAGGGGTACCACGGTTTGGGAAGGTTTACAACCTAGTCACATGTAAACGAACTGACAAACAAGGACCTATCTTAATGTATAGAGTAGTGTGGCTTGTGCCATTGGCCCACATGTGGACTTGTTATCTAACTAATGGAATTTTGAAATATTATTGAGTTTCCAATGACAAACATTATTCAAAATTCAATATCTCTTTCACTTTAGGTTTAAACACTACAAAGTCACCTTCATGAAATCTTACTAATTGAACACTTTTCAAAATACCAAAGTGTGTCTCAAGTTCCCTAATTTTTTTCTGTTTTGATTTCATTGAATTCTCAATGAAAAAAATTCAATATTCAATAACTCTTGCATGGTCGGTCTAAAAATTACAAAACCATCTTGATGCCCCCCCTACTCATGGAGAGCTTTCTAATAGTTACAAGAGCATAGCGGGGCATGCCATTTGTTCTCTCTCACACCATGAGTGTCTATCTATTGAGGAAGGTTGTTTGTTTGCCACATTACTTATAACTAAAAAAATCAAACAATGGGTATTAC
Organism: Sphagnum contortum; assembly: GCA_963920785.1. Lineage (NCBI taxonomy): Eukaryota > Viridiplantae > Streptophyta > Sphagnopsida > Sphagnales > Sphagnaceae > Sphagnum > Sphagnum contortum. Next base: position 1,839,447 of record OY987286.1, read on the forward strand.
AACCCCTTCAAAGAACCGTTGGTTTTCATGAAAGAAAAAGAACTGCTAGTTCTTTCCCAGTTCCAATAGTCAGTTTTGGCACCTACCAAAGAGTCTCATAGACCACATACAAACCCTCCATTATGCCTTGTAAGGGAACTAAAAAGAGGTAGAAAAGGCCATAGGAAAACCATTATTTCCTTAGCTTACAAACACAAAGTTTTTGAAAACTGGAACCCCTTTTCCTAGTCTAGATTCCAACAATATGGTGTGTACTGGTCTCCCATTTTGCAATTTCACCTCCAGTTTGGCTCACTTTGTAGATGAGCTCAAACTGGGCATGAAATAGCAAACTTGTGGTAACTTTTTTAATAACTTTCTTCTTTAAGTATCATGGAGCTTAGATGTTTTTCTTTCAAGAATGGGGTGCATGAAATTATTCCACATGCAATAATCATGTACTCTGAATGTTTTGAGTTGTTCAAATGTTGAAGTCCCTACTCTCCACTAATTTTGGCAAGTTCCTTAGGTTGTAATGTTAAACATGTAGGTTCACATTCTTGTGACCTAGCCTCAAACCAACACCCTTATTATGGAACCAATGCAAATTGGATTGAGGAACTATTGTAGTAAATGAATGGATTAAGCATTCATTAAATTATTTTTGAAATTGTTAAATTTTGGAGGAATTTATTGCTCAAAATGTAATTTTTTTGAAAATTTGAGCGCCCTTTGTCAAGACTTGTGAAAAGCTGACAATGGAACTATTGCAATGCCTTTCAACATATCAATTGTGAGCTTTGAAAAAAAGCAAGTGGCATAGCCAATGATGTTATGAAAGCAAGAGCTTTGATTTGAAGGGAAAAACACATGCCTCTCTCTTGCATGTCCATGGTGTGACAAGAGGGGTCATGTAGTTGTTGGCAATGGTGATCAAGGGACATAATGAAGGTTGCAAGTGCAATAACAGGGCTTGATTTCATGTGGTGGAAATAGTTATTCTAAAGAGAATTGTGAGAAAAATACACATATAGACCCAAAAATGTGAAAAATAGCATAATCTATGTCAAAATGCATTTTAATAAATAAATTATTTATTCAACACCTCAATGCCAAACCCATTTGTGTACCACAGTAACTCTTTTGTTAGAGCTGGAATTGAAATTGAAAAATATGAGAAACAACTTTTGAACACAAGCTAAGATTCTTTAGGTGAGTACATTGGATCTCTTTCAAAGAGTTGACAAATAGGTAAACTTTTGAAGTAAATGATTTGTTTTAATTAGTTGGAGAACATTGTAACTATACAATGCATAATTTTAATTTGTTATAAATTTCATACTTATAGAATCTTTAGTCTTGGGGAGTGTGTAATGTGTACATGAAGCCAAATCTGATTTCTGAACTGGGCCTAATGGTTTTTTGAATTTGAAAAATGTGCAAAAATCAAAACTATAAGATTTTTAAAATTTTAAAATGAGGCTCAAACCAACACTAAGAGAACCTACCAATTATTTTGCAATGTTGAAACAAGGACTATAGGTTCTCTTCAAAAGAAAGAAGCAACCAACAATGGTCCCCAGCCTTCAAGGGGGGCACACTTGGGGTGACCACATATTTCCTACGTCATGTGATGGCAATCATCACAAATCTTTTCAATACTTTTTTCCTAGTGCAAGACTCAAGAGGAACATTGCTGAATGAACCTGTTTGCTTGGCAGCATTTTAGTACATAAATCCATGGAAAACAACTCAATGAATCTTACAAAGTGACTCAAAGATATCAATGGATGTTTTAACCAACTTCCTTAGTATCACCCAGTAGGTCTAAGATTTCGGTGAACAACATGATTATACATGGGCAATGGCAAGTACACCAACTCTTGGGCTTCTTTGTAAGATAGGTAGTCCAAAGGAAGATAACATGGTTTGACTTTAGCTAAAGTGTTGTGACTAAGAACCTCTCCTTTACACCATATTCACTATTTCTTTTTTTAAGTGGTGGTTTATCTAATGAGGTAGCATTAACAAGTCTTTGGCTGAACGCCCATCCCATTATTATTTTTCAAGCTCATGTATTTGTGTTGAAAGTTGCTATGGGATCCTTAGTTCAACCACAAACCTCAAGTGGAATACTTTTCATTGGATATTTGTTCATCCAGAAAGTTTTAAAATTTTTATGGGTACTTTGTTATTACTAAGTAACTTGTCATAACCAAAATTGGTAATAAGAACGAGACAATATCATAATACCGAATTAGGCACGCCTCATAAAGGATGGTATGATGATATAAATTTCTACAAACTTCTTAGCTAAAAAAATTGTTATTTCAAAAACTTACAAGTGTGAACTTGATGATAAAGAATTCCTTGAAAGGGACTTTTATTTTGGCATCATAGTAAACAAATTCATTCAATCATGCACCTACATTCAATGTGTAAAATCAAAACCGTATAAATAAACAAAAATTCACACACACTAAAAAATAGTTGATACAAGATGAAACTAAGACACACTATCTCCCATATCTAAAACATGCAATCAAGCCTTGCATAGTTAGATGAATGTAGAAAGATGTGATATAATCTTGTGAAATGTCCCATGTAGCCAATATTGGGAAAAACATGTTAGAAAAATTAGAGTTTATTTGGAGGTCACATTATAGAGGGCAATCTTATCTCCAGCAACAGTAGAGTCTGCAATTCTTGTCATTCTTATGATACAAAGAGTACAAGAATTTGTTACAAGCTACATCATATTTATGATTGGCACTTGCAAGGACCAGCTTTGTCTTTGGCTAGACTTAGGTATACATGGTCACTAGAGCCAGTGCATGTAGCAATTGTACTGATCTCCATCATCTTCATGCTACCAATGCAATATGCATCCCGCTCCAAGAGCTGTGCTGCACCACACATGGAGGGACCACAAAACAACACATATGGAGCGACCACAAAACAACACATACATGGAGAGGAACAGGGTTAGTGGGTGGAGGAGAGTGGGTGTGTCTTTTGTTTGTTTGTCGCATGACAATAGGTGTGGTTGTGTGCGCGTGGCAAGCAAAGAGTGCACAAGCTTTTTGGATACCATAATTTGTAGTCTCAAGGATATGGGTACGACAACATCTTTAATTTGTTGCCATCAAAAACCCTTTATCACTCCTTTTGTGAATATTATACTTACCCATTGTTGTGGCTAAATATACTTACTTTTCAATAGCTTGTGAAACAATATTAAAGTTATCCGGAAAGGAACCTTGTCTTTAGTGTCTAGTTTGATCCTCTATTGCCTGTTTCATCCCCAGTAAATATAGCCTTCAATAGCTTGTGAAACAATATGAAAGTTATCCGTAAAGGAACCTCGTTCTTTAGGCTCTAGTTTGATCCTCTATTTCCTGGTTCATCCCCAGTGAAAATACTCTACAATAGCTTGTGAAACAATATTAAAGTTATCCGGAACAGAACCTTGTTCTTTAGGCTCTAGTTTGATCCTCTATTCCGTGTTTCATCCCCAATTCGAGTGTAGCGTGTAAAGTCAGCAAAATTGAGTACTGGTTCAGAGAAACAGAGAATCAGTTCAGGAGATTTGCAGGATCTTGTTCTGACGAGACTTTGATGTAATCAACAATACAGGTAGCAGTGGAACGGCATGTAAGGCAGATCCAGAACTGGGGACGGGGGTGAAACTCCTGCAAGGACTGATTTGATTCAGACAACTAGTTTGGTACCCTTTTTTCAAACTTGTGTTGTACTGCTTTCATCCCCACTTTTCATATGGTCACCTCTGTTGGAAAGCCCTTGGGAGTGTTGAGACCTGCAGTTCAGGATTTATAGAATATTAAATAATTTTAATTGAATTTAATAAAATTAAAAAATTAAAAGTCTAAGAGAGATCGGAGCACACTCTTGGTATTATTGTTGACAAGCCCTTTTGGTGAAGAGAGTTTTGTGGACATGATTTTCTAAATTTTAGACCTAAAGTTTGGGGGGATTATTTTTGAGTTTTGAGTTATTTTTGTCATTGGAAAAATTTAATTTAAATAATAAATCAAAATCTGAATGAAAATTTTATGTCAAACTTCTTAGGCCAAAGAAGGTGTACACCAAGGTTTTTTTTTTTTTTTTTATTTTTTAATTTCAATTTTGTGGTATCAAAAAATTGGCAATCTTTTCCAACAAACTAGCAAAATTAGTCAAATTTACATTTAAAAACAAAAAAAGCCCAATTTTTTTAACCCCAAAAAACATCAGTCAAGAACAACACAAACCAACAATTGACATCCAAAATAATCCCCTCCAAAATACAAACTCTTGGAGAGCACAGAGTGAAGGCAGGATGTTAAACATCCCCCTACAAACTTTGGGGGGTGAACCCTCGCACCATGCAAGATGGATGATGTGTGAATGAGAAAACAATTTTTCATCACAGTTCTGTCCCATAGACAACCATGATGGTTAGGTATGTATCAACCTAGTCACATGTATCTACTTACCTAATAGCCACCATGTTGCCCACTTACCTACCTACTTCGTAACCACTCATATTCCATACTAACTTGCTTACCTATGACACTTAACCCACTTATGTTAAGTAGTTCACCTAGAGATTGATCCATTTTTTTCTTTTTTGAAAATCAATGGGTAATTTATTAACTTTTGTATTACCACGCTGGAGCATTGTCAAGAAATCCAGAGATCATTCATTCTTGAGCAGGTGATCACAATGCAACTCAACCCTATGATAGAAACGCTTCATTCATTCCACCTGTTGGAAGTTTTAACCTAAAACTCACCGGAAGTTAATTTGCAGCAGCATGACACCATCACGATACAACGTGGTGTTTGCACACAGGCCTGTGTGGTCGTGGAGCTGCATCACCACAACAGCCATGATCAAACACAACAACTCGGGACTCAGATAAGCGCAAATCACTAGGCAGGACACCATATTCCCTCCTTAACTTCTCTCTTCGCAGGTGCCTGAGAACAGTACTATGTAAATGGTAAGGCCTGGGGAGCCAGATTATGTTATTTTTGTGACCATGTTATATGGCATAATCTTCCTGTGATGACCATACACTCATAGTAGTGACCAAAATGTGTCTGTCAAACATGGATTTTTAAAAAAATTGTTGAATCTGCCACCCACGATCCTAATGTCATGGAATGGCGTCCAGGGGTTTCTTTTTTCTCAACTTGGTGATGTAGCCACACTGGCGATCAACCACAAAGAATAAGCCAAATTTGGTTAAAGGTCAGGGAGGAAAGTAGAAAATTTTAAGAATCCTAATATATTTTGGCAACCTGCTGAAACCTATTGTCTAAATATGGCAATTTCAGAAAAAAAAAAATTCAGCACAATCTGGCAACTTTAGTCCATTCTTTTCACAAAAATCCTTTGTATGAGTTGCACTGGATATTATCTTGTCACCAAGTGATGAAAATTTGCCCCCCAAAAAAATGCTGATGGCCTGGCCTTGCCCATCATGTTGGGTGCATCACCTAGCACCTTACACAACATAATGGGCAAGGCTTTGACCATTCCAGAGTACATTGACAGCTGAAAAATGAGATGAGTTTGCATACTCTTTCTGGCCCCTCTTCATCTTCCATCGTCTTATCCCTGGCAAACCACCCCTAACCCCCCCTGCCCAAAAGAAACTTCAAAAACATCAAGTATGGAAAGTGAAGACTCACCATTGGGATTACCCTGTTCATAAAAGCTTCGGAGAAGTGAAATAGCTTCATCAGCCATCACACCCCCTACACTTTGAAAACCCCTGGTTTTGTCAAGCCCATTTGTAACTGCTTCTTCCTCTGCACTGCACACCATGACAAAACACAAAAGAGCCTTCTGCCCTCTTACCACTGGAAGACTCTAGGAACATTTAATTTGGGAGAATATATAGGTAGGTACCTCAAAGCAAAACCCCCTAGATTATCAACTTTGAAGTGTACCCAAGCATTGAGTCTGACTCAGTTCTCCATTGCAGAGGAATCACATACCAGAATCTCTTTCACAGCTTGTTTGGGTTCATGTCAGGCTTAGAAACACACTTTGTTATATAGGTATATCCCACCAACAATCAAAGGATAATTCAACTCCAATTTACATTTTCAAAAGGTGAAAAAAAAAAGCCAGGATCTTATGGGCATAGTGAAAACAACTGTGTACATAAGACTGGTTGCCAAACCCTTTTATGGTCATAATCTGATGCCCAGTTTGGATGGGTGGGGTGGGAAAAGAGAGAGATGGGTGGGGGCAGAAAGAGGGTAAAGAGAAGACTGAGGTATAGGTGTGCATTATGAGCTGGGAAAAAATGTCTAACCTGCCACAAGGTGCACAACCATCAGAATGGAGTGACAAAACAGAGCCACAACCACCAAATCGATCATTGGTGCATCCATAGTATACTTTCCTGAATCCTGCCAAAAAGGAAAAGGAAGCATATGTCACTTCCACCTCCTTTGTTTTATCACTCCATGATGCAACATTCTACCAAGAGGTACAGCTTCTTGCTTACTTCGCCTGATCTCATGCATTCTGTCAACCAAAATTGGTGCCTTCTCTTTGTGCTAGTTGAGGTCACATATTGCAGCACAGTAACATTTCCATGGGGTCAGTCAGAGCTCATTTCTGAATTACAATTAAGCAGAAGAACAAAAGACACCCAACATGACTCTTGTTGGTGTAATGTAGGTGCCATGCACTAGCATCATCACAAATGAAAAGAAACTGAAATGAACTGCAAGCAAACCTGGTGAATTTCTAGACACGAAGAGGAGATTTGGCAACCCCTTGATAAACTCACCTAAGAGACAAAGGGCAGCTGCACACATAATGCAAGGCTCGCATGTCACAAACAAATCACAATTTCCAAATCTCTTCACCACATCAACATGAGTAGTCAGAGGGCCCAAACTAGGATCAGTTGTTGTTTCAGAGGTCTTGTGCCACTCATTCAAGACCATATCAATGGCTTCCATTTCTGCATGCCTTGTTGCCTGCTTTCAGCAACACACCAAAATTTATTCACTGATGATAATCAATTGAAGAAGAAGCCAAAGAAAAATACACCACAGAAAAAAAACTGCCTGTAGATTATTGCAGTTCTGCAGTCATTGTTTTTAGTCCACAGTTTGAAAACATCCCAAACTTATACAAAAAGCCAGTTCCTTATCAGCTCAGGGGTAGGAGGGTTCTGGAATGAATAAAAGAAGTGATAGAAAGCAACAAGGTGTTACATTTCGTGTCTGGTTGGTGCGGTTGCTGCCAGAGCCAATGACATGTCCATCCTGTATTATCACACAACTGCCCTGCACACACACCGCCGCTCCTGAGCATATCACTCTCTCCCTCTCTCTCTGGGAGATACTTCGTGCATAAAAGAATACCTTCCACTCCAGAATCTGAGTTATCCATTGGCCAGCATGCAGTATCTGGAAATGGACCTTAATCAAATCGCACTGGATCAGAAGGCTTGGGAAGACTGACCAATTTCACTATTGATGCTGGAAATTTATCTATAAGCAAATGTTATGGAAGAAGAAAGGCCCTGAGCACCATTGTTGCAAAATGAAATCTGCTAAGAAAATTGTGTGCTTTACCCAACAGGCACTTCAAGCCTTGTAAGCGCCTCCTTTGCCTGCGTCATCAAACCAACATACATTTCAGAATGTGAAGCTAATAATGCTGGCTTGAATGAATGAATGCCCTTCTTCTTTCTGTCTCATTTGACATATAATAACTTCTCCATGACAAATATCCTTATATATTTCCCAACACTTTCCAGTCTCCAAACCCAATTACTCCGAGTCCTCCAAACTAGTGAAGCCCATTAAACCCTAAACCTTAACCCTCCCCACCCCACCAAGCTCAAGACCGGCTGCTCATCCAAATCTTCTTTGCCTCCTCAAAAAAATCAAAAAAGACGTTGACAGTTTGTTACAAACCAAAACCATTGCATTTACCTGATCAAATGCAAGCTTCATGAAGAAGGAAATGGTGGCGTCGTCCTCCTCCTCCGCAGTCGTTGCTTCCATGACGAGAGAGAGAGAGAGAGAGGCGGATGTGTGGGAGATGATGGTCTCCTTGGTCATTGGAGATTCCCAGGAATACCTAGATTGCACGAGACTGTTGCTGCACGAATACAGGCTCACTAGCTAGGTTGGGATTCAACGATTGTTTTAGTCGAAGAGCTTGCTGTAGGGTTAGGGTTTTGAGACAGTCTTTCTATCTCTTCGCTTCTCGTGTGCTTTTTCTTTTCCGGACGTAGAAATCCACAACAGGAACAGTAGTAGTGTTGAGCTTCTTGGCAAATGGCGAACATGGATGCAGCACCGCAAGTGATTCTTCATACCTCCATGGGCGACATCACGGTCGAGGTACTTACTTACTATTCCTCTTCCTTTCCCCTCAGCAAAATGCTGTCTGTTTTGTTTGCTGGTTTTGTTGCCTGACAAAATCTTTTGTTCTGCTGCTCCTGTTGATTGACAAAGGATCCTTGCGGTTGTTTTTGCAATTAAGAATAATACTTTTTCTGTAGTGGTGAAATGAAAGATTTTGTTCTTCGCAGTGGGTGGTGCAATACAAGAGGAAACCACACATGCTCATTCGTGCATAACATGTGTTTTCTATGTGCAGCTGTACATCAAACATGCCCCCAAGACATGCAGAAATTTTCTTGAGCTTTCAAGGAAAGGGTATTACAATCAGGTGCTTTTTCACCGTGTTATCAAGGTGAGAAATGCAAGAATTTAGGGTTTAGGGTTTGCCCTCATTTCTCTTTTCTTTGCTGAAGTGTTTGACAAGATGTTTGCTGCACACATATAATTGTTTTTGTATGGTAGGATAGAATTCTGGATGTGGAAGCTTTTTCAGTCAAAAGCACATCTCTCCAGACTTGCTGCTGTTTTACTGCTCCTTGTTTGGTACCTTGTCAGGATTTCATGGTTCAAGGTGGAGATCCTACAGGGACAGGAAGAGGTGGTGAATCCATCTTTGGGTGCGTATTATACCATTTTTACCTTGTGCTCAATTCCTCCTAAGGAAGAGAAAGAAGGAAAAAATATATGTACATGGTTTCAAAAGAAAGAGCATGGATGTAGTAATGCAAACAAATCAGTTTTCATAACAATGTTTGTTTGCTTGCACATTGGGTTCATGTTACAGTGCAAAGTTTGAGGATGAACTTACACGTGAGCTAAAGCATACCGGAGCAGGCATTTTGTCCATGGCAAACTCAGGACCCAACTCCAATGGAAGCCAATTTTTTCTCACACTTGCCCCCACTCCTTGGCTTGATGGTAAGTCAAAGCAACATACCGACTTCTCTATTGCTAACTGCAAGTTTTGAGGTGTAGTTTTCCATCATTTCCCTGTTTTATATGTCTTATTTAAATGAGATCTCCTCATATTACCTCCAAAGAATATCAACTCATGAGTTGGGTCTCGGGGACATTGGGTGCAGGGAAGCACACAATCTTTGGTAGGGTCTGCAAGGGCATGGATGTTGTGAAACGTCTTGGCATTGTTGAGACTGATAAACATGACCGGTGAGTAGTAACCAACCATATGTTGAAAAATCTGTGGGCTAAACAGATATTGCCACAAGATTTAGGCTCTGAAAGCATGAGGTTCTTGGAAAAAATCTCGGTAATGCATCAGTAGCTCTGGTCTGTTGGTTTGCTTCGGACTGCTTGAAGTTCTTTGCCTGGTTTTGCAAGTTCTCAGAGAGATTTGCTGCTTCCAGTTTTTATTAAGCTGTGGAAGGATTCAGAACTGAAGTTTCTTCGCCTGCATGAAAATTGCTTCTATTCCCAACAGAGAGCTATTTCCAAGATCACTGGCATACAGTTCACCTCTACTGACATTACCTCTTGGACTTCTGATTAATCTGGCAGACCAATTCATGATGTGAAGATCTTGAAGACGACAGTGATTGATTGACCAGACAACCAGGAATTCTGGCATAATTCTTCTGCTTACCATCCTTGGGTCTCTTGTTTGGCTTTCCATACATGCAGTGGGCAACACCTGGCTTCTGGACAAAGACTGCCTCAGTGAGTTTTCCATAGACCAATTGTCTGCCTGCCACCTTAACCTTAAGGGGATTGGGAGTCAGGGTCTTGTGAATTTTTTTCTCTGTATTGGTCAACAGGATACTAGGATCAAGAGAAGGGTGCCGACAATTGTTTTTTGCAATAATCCTCCTAGTACTTCTGTGAGCAGAGTTTTGATGAATATATTTGTGTTTTCAGTTTCAAAGGGAGTAGCAACATCTCTAGGGAGCTTATCGCAGGTGATTGACATGGATATGAAACTCGCCTTTGATGTTGTAACAGATTAGTAAGACTTGGATCACATTGGACTTCTCAGTGCATTATGGATGTAGGTACTGTATTTTTATCATTTGCACTCCAAAGGATTTTCCTTCAGGATTTTTTATGTTCAGCTAAAGTTGGTTGTGAGACTCTGTCAGGCATCAAATGTTCAAAGGAAATGAAAATTTTCAGGACAGCTCTGCCAGAATCTGGTTGCCAGTGTGCTCTATCTTTCTTCATGAATGACCTTTAACTTTTGACCTGAGGAACTAATTACACTAGCAGAGACTGACCATTCAGCCAATCAATAGTCACACTACCTGAATGATTTTACAAAGTGCCCCTATAAGAAAGGGATGTTCTATCTCTGCTGCCTCAGCTTGACATAGTATGAGCTCAGCAGATCTAGTATTTCCTCTCTTATGGAGAAAAACCTGAGATTGTGGATGCCAAGATCCAAAAGGATGATGAGGTTCCAGAAGTCCCAACATCATGTTCATTGTGGCAAATCAACAGTGGGGAATGTCAGTTACATTCTGGAACAGGCCCTGCTAGAACCCATTACCACCAGAAGGAAAGGCATCTTGTCCTATTCACACTTAGTGGTATGGTGTTAGCCTGTTGGTAACTCCAATGTTATCTACCACCAAGAAGTTATCACCACAATCCATACCCACAAATGTGAGCAGATAACTCAATGCTACGTGACATCTTGTTGCCCTTCTGCACCTCTTGCACCTTGGCACTCCCTCCTCCTTCCTGCTTCTTCCAACTTTGCACTAATTCCATTGTCTTGCATGAGTTCCTTCAATCATAGCACTTGCATGTGCTTTAAATAGTCATTCTCAATTTTTGATACAAAGTTCAAACACAATAGGCCAGTTAGGAAGATGAATGATTTTGGAGATGCAAAAGAAGATGATGATCAAGAAAGTCAAGATGCAAAGGCACAAGAGGACACCAATCCAAGCTATCAAACTCTATCTAGATCCAAATCCTTATGTGCTTTGTTGATATGTTCTTGAATTGACATGTTGATATGTCAAGTGAAATTGTTAATACTTGAAATTACAAACATCATAATCATGTCAAAAAATTGTACAAGATCATTAGGCATCAAATGAGGAGCCAGAAGGTCAAATGCAGCTTGCAAGGGAACTAGATGTCAGAATGGAAAGGATATTGCCATATCTTTCAAATTCTACAAGATTTTGGAAACATTAATGAAGATCATTGCTACATAAATTACAACATTGCCAATTGATCATGAAGTTGTTCAAGATGATGATTCACATGCACAATGTCAACATACAACAACATCAACATGATTTAGGACCTATAAATGGTGTAATGAAAACTAGAGAAATATATATTTTGTTTCCCAAAATGAAAAATTAAATTCAAGACCAAAAGTGGAGTTATTTCCTTGTTTTGAGGAAATCAAATTTATCATTGTATTTCGACAGATCAAAGTGGAAAACAATCCAACATGATTTTTTTGCAAATGTCTATTAAATTATTTTAAGAGGTGAAATTTTAAAAATAATTACTAAAATATTATATTTAGAACAATTCCATAGTTGTTGACAATTGATTCCTTTTCATTTGTATAAAGGTTAATTCGATTACATATATCAATATTAAAACATCTATATGAATGATGGAGGTAAAAAATTTCATTTTCAAATTCATTTGTTGAGAAAATGAACAAATTATGTCATATGATAAAGTGTAATTAGTTTTTCAGCAAATTGCAAATTGTTATTATTAGTTGCAAAAATTATATCATCAAAATGTATGGTTAATTATATATTTCATGCATGTGTGTTATGTTTATATCATCCTATATATTAAAACAAATGTGGTGTCTATATGTCTGTATGTTCGTCATAGACATTCGTGGATTGCGGCCAAGGCAGCCGCTGCAGGGGGGTCGGGCGAGGTGCCACGGCCTTTTATACATCCAGTGTGGATAAACAAACACCACGTTTGCTTTAATGGGTCAACGTGTCAGGCAAGGGCAAGCAGTGCATGTGTGCAAGGACCAGCTACCACTCCGTCTTCACTTATGTTTGCACCATCACTAAATGGCATGCCTATGCTTGACGTGCAAAGGCCACCTCCGCACTGGTGCGCGGCCATGGTTGTCCAGCATGGTGATGCGGCTGTCCACCGACCTGACATTGCCAGGGACAACAACAGGCAGCTCACGGTGACAGTGCGGCTCGCATGCATGCTGCCCGGGCGGCACAGCCTGCCAAACCGCAACAAGCAGCCAAGCAAACGAATGTTGCCGCCATGCACACTACCAAGGTAGCCTAGTCTGCTGAACAACAGCAAGCAACCATGGAAGGGGATGCCGCTATTAGGTGTGCTGCCAAGGTAGCCCAGCCTGTTGAACAGCAACAGGTAGTCAGGGAACGAGATGCATCTGCCAGGCATGTTGCCAGGGCAGCCCAGCCTGCTGAACAATAATAGGCAGTCACGGAACGAGATGCCTCTACCAGGCGTGCTGCTAGGGCAGCCCAACCTGCTGAACAACAACAGGCAATCAGGGAACGAGATGCCTCTGCCAGGAGTGCTACCAAGGCAGCCCAGCCTGTTGAATAACAACAGGTAGCCAGGGAACGAGATGCCTCTGCTAGGCGTGCTGCCAGGGCAGCCCAGCCTGCTAACCAGTGGCAAGCAGCCAGGCAAGGGGCTCACGCCCGGCGAGTTGGGAAGCAAGCCTTGCACACTACGGATGAGGTGGAAGGATTGGTGGTACACTCATTGGGTGCCATGTCACATAGATGCACACACTGCAATGCATTCCGCTTTGAGCATGAGAAAAACCACACCACTGTGTGTTGCGGTGGTGGCAAGATGTATGGGTTGAGCAATGCTTTTCCCGCCCCTACACCTCAGCCACTCAGATATTTGCTCACCAATGTGCCCGGTGAGCACCAGCCTTTGCCACCTGCCACTAAGGATTTCAAGCAGAACATTCGTGCATACAACTCTGCATTGCAAATGGCCTCAACGGGCTTACACATCCATTCCCCGCAACAAGGAATCAGCATGATTGCCATCAAAGAGGTGTGCATTACTTATTGGGGCCTTTTGCAGCCCGCCGAGCATGATGTGCCACAATTCACCCAGCTATACATCATAGATTCCATGGATGCACAAGTCACAACATGCCTTGCAGCTTTGGGTGCTACAGGCGTTGCTTTGCATCAACCAATTTTGGCGAGGCTATAACAAATGTTACATGATCACAACACATTTGTGCAACGTTTCAAACAAGTCATGGACATGCCCACACACGACTTGCCTCAATGGGAAGTTATCATCAGGGTCGACGACAACGTTAACAAGCGTCGTTATAATGCTCCTACCGCCCCCAAAGTGGTTGGGCTACTGCCAAGTGAGGTTTTTCAACAACGTGTACTGCTATGTTGTTTGTTTGTTGCCATCATTCACTTGATGCAATGTTCCTCATTCATTGACATAAATGTTGTTGCTCCTGCACAGGAGGCGATGACAAGCCGGTTACAAGCAGGGACATCAGAGTGTGTGCACGCGGCGGCGGGTTATTGAGGATCAATGACCTGCACCCTACTTATGATCCGCTACACTTTGTGTTATTCCATCCTCATGGTGAGCCCGGCTAATAACCAGGCATGCCCCATGCTGTTGTTGCCCTGTCTGTCAGCGGGTTGCTAGCGGCGAGGAGGAAGGTGATGTTGGGCATGCTGCAACAGATGCAGCAAATGCAGAGCCAGCACAACTTACACAACATGATGGCAGCGAGGAGGAAGGTGATGTTGAGCATGTTGTAGCAGATGCAAGGCCAGCACAACTTGCACAACACAAAAAAAATCACTGCACGAGAGTGGGCTTGTGTCGCAACCCCACTTTGGCCAAGTGTGAGGATGAAACTCACACTCCCAAAGTTGGGGTCTTGAAGTCCTTCGGGACTCCCGAATCTTTAGAGTTCGACAGCAAGGACCAAAACACCTTGCATTGAGGTGTTCTTGGTGTCATTGGAAAGGTCTTGAAGCGTAGATGTCCAAAATGGCCTCGCATTGGTCATTTGGACATCTGCAGCTCAAGTTATGGGCAAAAGAAAGGCCGGAAGTCAAATTGGCAATTTGACTCCCGACCACTAAAAGTCGGGAATCGACCTCTTCCCGACATCCAAATTGCAACATGGCATTGGAAAGCTCTTAACGAGAGCTACAACTTTGGTTTAGACTTCGTTGCAATCGAACTCTGTAGTTGGGAGTTATGAGCTCCCAAAGTCCCAGGACTCCAACCGGGACAATTTCGGGACAATTTCGGGACTCCTCCTTGGGAGTCCGGGGAAAAAGAGCCATTTGGATGTAGCCTCGACGGAGAGCTGCAAAGTATATTATATGGGGGAAGGTGGTGGCTTCCCCCAAATTCGGGCCGTGGTGAATCTTCTGTGTCAAAGTGCTCGTGGCTTGTCCCCACACCCAAAGGTGTTCCCGAATGTTAACTAACCCTTTGTGGTTGGTTTTTGGATGCAGATTCAAGCAAGATAATCTAGTCCCTCTTCCTAGTCTAATCCCGGGACTTCTAGCACGACCCTCTACCCCCCTTATAGTGCCGGAAGTCGGGAGCGTGCCCCAAGTCCCAACTTTCCGCAACTCTACATAGTTGAACCCTCAAGTGGGTTCAACAAGGGACTTAAGAGCGCGTCAGCTTGCTATCACATGCACAATAGGAACCCGGCATCGCACGCCCTCTTTGTGTATGGCAAACGTTTGTATTAAGAATGGGGTGTTGATCAATACAACAAAGTGAAATCACAACGACTGTTTTACATACGCAACAACTAAGGCCCTTTGCGTGTTGTAATTTATGGTGGCGTGGCTGATGCTATTGCCAATAACGACGCCAACACTGACAACCTAGGCAGGCTCATTGTATTGCCATCCTCATTCATTAGTGGCCACTGACACATGGCTCAGTTGTACCAAGATTCCATGGCCATTGTCCGCCAATATGGCAAGCCTGATTTGTTCATCACCATGACCTGCAACCCCAAGTGGGAAGAGATTGTCAACGCGCTGAAGCCCGGCGAGATTATTAATGACTGCCCTGATTTGGTCACACGCGTTTTTGTTGGCAAATTATAGCACTTACTGGACGAGCTTTTGAAGAAGGGCATTTTTGGCGAGGTGGTGGTTGACATTCATGTCATTGAGTGGTAGAAGAAAGGCCTGCCCCATGCACACATTCTGTTCATTCTGCACTCCGATCACAAACCACGAGGGCCCGATTAGTACAACCGCATGGTGTCTGCAGAGTTGCCTGATAAGGATGCACACCCCACTCTTTTTGAGGTCATTACAAGTTGCATGCTGCATGGCCCTTGTGGCACCATCAACCCACATTACCCTTGCATGGTTGACGACGTTTGTTCAAAAGCTACCCTAAGGCCTTCACAGAGCACACCATCGACACCATCGGCTCTTACCCAACATACCGCCGCCGGGATGATGGTTGCACATTAGAGCGGTAAGTGTGTTGGCAATAGGAGCATGCATTTGGACTGACAACATGCACGACTATGTTGCCATGCTTGCGTTTATTGACCTGAGGCACCGCTCACATAACAACAGTTATTTAGCTGCTGTTGCTACAAGGGTGGGTTTACCTTTGACAACTATTGGGTGGTGCCCTACAACCCATACCTGTCCCTGCTCTTCAACTGCCACATCAACGTGGAGGTTTGCACCTCCGTCGCGGCTGTCAAATACCTCTACAAGTATGTCTACAAGGGCCACGACCGCGCATAGGTGGATGTTGACCCGATGACGTTGCTGCACCTAATGGCGCTACACCCGTTCAACCACGCATGCAGGATGAGATCAAGATCTACCAAGACGGCCGATATGTGTCGGCTTCTAAAGCCAATCACTGTTTGTATGGCTTTGATCTGCATAAGGAGCACCCCAATGTCGTTCGGCTTGCTGTGCACTTGAAAGGGTGTCAAACCATCCTGTTTCAAGAGGGCACTAATGTTGCGGCCATACTTAACCGAAACTCTCACACAACTCTGACTGCATGGTTTGCATTTAACAAAACAACACGGCAGCATCTCAATCCATCTGCACCATTGTGCTTGGCTCTCAACACGCTTTACCATGACTTTCCACGCATTGCCACATGGAAAAAGAAGGAAAAGTAATGGGCACTTTGCACATAGACGCTAGGTTTGTTGCCTATTGGTTGCATGTACTTTGTGCAACCCTCCAAAGGGGAGAGGTACTTCTTGCGTCTTTTGTTGCATCACGTGCCTGGGGCTACATTTTTTGAAGACCTCGCGTGCATCAATAGGCACTTGCAACATCCCACGCAGCACGCATATTTCAACGAAGCATGTCAGCAACATGGTTTGCTATAGGACGATGCTGAGTGGGCCTAGTGCATGGAGGAGGTTACAAGCATGGCTAGTGCCTCATGCCTCAGGGCACTGTTTACTGCCTTGTTGGTGTTCAATGTTGTTGCAAACCCATTAGCTTTGTGGGAGCGCTTCAAGGAGGACATGGTAAAAGACTTCATGTATCAAGCATGTCAGGTTGGTGCTCAACTCTGCCCATGTATGGCTCTGCATGTCAACCTGCCTTGCGACTTTGCATGGTCATGGTTTACATGTTGTGCAACGCTCAATGCTCACTATGTCATGTGTGTGCTCCTATAAAGTGTAGGGTGAACCAGCGCGGCAACTCGATGCTGCCATCCGGAACATGGTGTTGCGGGAATTGGCGCTGCACTTGGCACACCTCAACAGCAACCAGGGCTTGGTAGCATTTGGCTTGCCAATGTCTGCAGCCCAGCCTACTAGTGCTATGGTGGCAGACGAAATTGCCAGGTATGACACGGCAACGCAAGTAGCCATGCGAGATGAGCGCGTGCCGCAACTTAACCTTGAGCAACGGGCTATCTATGACAATGTCATGGTCGTTGTCAACTACCTTGCCTTTTTGTCGATGGCCTTGGTGGCACTAGTAAAACCTTTATCTACAGTTGTTTGTTGAGCATCGTGCGTGCACAGGGTCGGGTTGTTGTTGCTGTGGCATCATCTGGCATTGTTGCATTGCGGTTGGACGGAGGTCGCACTGCACACTCACGTTTCAAGATCCCTGTGTAAGGCCTCGACAACACGTCCACATGCTACATCAGTAGGGACTCTGAACTAGCAGCACTTTTGTAAGCGGCTGCGCTCATTGTGTGGGATGAGGCTATCATGATGCACAGGCATGTTTTTGAGGTTGTCAACAAGTCTTTGCATGACATCATGGGTGTCATTAACCCAACATTCAAGTTCTTGCCCTTTGGCGCCTTGGTTGTGGTGTTTGGCGGCGATTTTCGACAAATTTTACCTGTTGTGCCCCGTGGCACCAGGGGAGATGTCGTCACTACGGCTTTGAACCATTCCATCAGATGGCAACATGTGCGTGTATTCAAACTACACACCAACATGCACGTGTAGAGGTTGTTGACTCAAGGTGGGGCGCATGCATAGGTAGATGCCACACGACAACAGGCATTTGCTGATTACTTGCAACGTGTGGGGGAGGGCGCAAAGCGTGTGTATCCCTTTGTTGGTGAAGACTCCATTCTTATTCCTCATGACATGTGTTGCAATGGCCCTACTGTGACAGATTTAATTGAAAAAGTGTATGGCGCTTTGTCATCTATTGTTGAGTATGTTGCAAGATCTGCATACATCATTGAACGTGCAATTCTTACACCTTTGAACGAAGATGTGGATGCATTCAATAAACTCATCAATGACAAATATGCATTCACAAAGCACGATGGCTCGCCCACACAGCACCGCGTGTATTACAGCGCGGATTCTATGGTGCATGGGGAGTAACATGGCATTTACCCCACTGAGTTCTTGAACACACTTAACTTTTCGAGCGTACTACCCCATGAATTGCAATTGCAAGAGGGTTGTCCCATCATATTATCACGCAACATGACCAACGGCCTGGCTAATGGTACCAGGTTCATTGTCATTCAACTCATGTAGCATGTCATTAAAGTAGAGGTGGCAATAGGTCCTGCAAAGGGCCAACGAGTGTTCGTTCCACGACTAAGCATCACACCTTCAAACACAAAACAAATGCCTTTCACTCTGTGTTGTCGTCAATTCCCTGTGCGCCCTGCATTTGCCATGACCATCAATAAGGCGCAAGGGCAAACATTGAAGATGGTCGGCATTTTTCTGCCCAAGCCTGTATTTACATATGGCCAGTTGTATGTGGCCATGTCACACATTAGGTGCGCCAAAGGGGTGAAACTGCTGGTTACAGATGGGTGGGAGGATGCTCATGAAACTACCGGTGTGTACACTTACAATGTTGTTTACACAGAGGTGTTATAACATGATCGTGCAAACAATAGAGCTTAACAGAGTGTTCGGGGTGGCTGGAGTGGTGTAGCCACGGGTTACCTACTAGTATTTAAATCATGTTTAAATCATATTTATAATTACATGTTGAATGTTACACTTATAAAACTAATGAGAAAAATAGTTGTACAAATCATTTACAATTAAATTTTAATCGCAAATTAAAATTACAAATATGAGTATTTCTATTAATAATTTAACAAAAAAAAATTTTTTCATTGAATGAAATTTCAATCACTATAATAAAAAAATTCACAATTATTTTAAAATAACTTTATCATTTCAAAAATGATTTAAACCTTTTAAGAAATTTCTAGTTTTTAACTAGCTATTTAAATATGGTGAACAAATGTGAAAAAAAATTCCCTGGTTTTTATATTGTTATTTTGTTATTAAATTTTATTAACTTGATTTATACATGGATGATCATCACATCATTGGTTATGATGTCATTCGAAAAAATCATTTAAAATTTTAGTTTACTTGTAATGTAAAACTATTCCATTTATTACATTCATGTCATACATGAATTGAAATAAATTCTAAGTTTTGTTTTTCCAACTCTCAAGTTGTTATTATATACATTTCAATATGTATTTACAATAAAATATTTTGTTCATTGTTATGTACAAAGTGCATTTATCTTTTTTTTTTAAAAAAAAAATTAAATATCTTTAATGTGATTGAAATTATGAACTTTAAGCTTTTTTTTTTGGGTTTCAAAAAAGATATAAGTTTTAAGCTTTCGTAATTTGTAATTTGATGGATTTAAAACAATATTGTCAAAGCACAAGAACTTTGCACCCTTTATGATACAAAGTTAAAATGAAACTAAACTTTGAATTTTATTTATTTTGTAATAAGGGATAAATTTTTTTTTGTAATACATTGATACGTTTTCTAGATTCAACTTTTATGACAAAATTTTCACTTTCAATTTCCAAGTGATTATTTTTCTTTCCCAAATTAATTTTACCTTGAGTTTATTTTAATTTCAAATTTTCTTTCAATCATAGTTTAAATATTTTTACAAAACTAAAAAAGAATTAATCGTGTGTTATAAATATTTAATACCGATATTTGACACTCAAATCTAATAAAATTGTTTCTTTTGTGGGTAATAACATTTACAACTCCAATTGGGATTTGGGGATGAAAAACAATGACATTTTTCTTTCATTTATGAATAACTTCATTAAATTTTTTTTCATGTTTATAGTTTGAATATTTTTTTCTAAATAATGGAAAAAATAATAATAGTCATGATTTTGGAATATAATATTTTTGAAATAAAATAAAGAATAAAGTTGAAATTAATTTTAATTTTAATTAAAAAAATTATCCATATATCATATTAATATCTTCATTAGTAGTAAAAAAAAATAATTTTTTCAATAATAAATGAATTTATGTTGCACAATTTCTTCAAAGGATCAATTGATGTTTTAGAATTTTGATGTTATAATACATGTGAGGATTTATTGCACACCTTCACCACTAAGATATGCATTCACAATAAAAGACCCGATTGGAAGTGGAACTATTATGTAATGTAGTCTAATAAGTAAGGTGGTTCGAAGTAAGTAATGAAATTCACTAAAAAAAATCTAATGTGTTGTGTCCAAATCTCATGAATTTTTATTTTATTTTATGTCTTTGACCAAAGTTAAGCCCTGAAACTAAAAACCACTTGCTTTGATTGAGAAAAACAAAATAAACATCTCAACCTCTTCTACTTCCAACATCTACAACTCCCTCATAACAAAACCGATGACGCTGAATTTTTGAGAGGAGCTTTTACACCTTCCAAACTACAACTAATCTAATTTTGACGCAAATCCAACGGTGGATTTGAGAGAAACAATTAATCAATCAAAAGTCCAGAGGCTTCACCATGGAAATCCTTTCATGAAACCCTCTTCAACACCCTCTACTTCCAACACTTGCAACTCCTTCACAGCAAAACCGATGATGCTGAATTTTTGAGAGGAGCTTTTACACCTTCCAAACTACAATTGATCTAATTTTGACGCAATTCCAACGGTGGATTTGAGAAAAACAATTAATCAACCAAAAGTCTAGAGGCTTCATTACGATTACTTGCTACACACAACTCTATTCCATGTTTCATTTTTTCATAACCTTTTCATGAACACCTCCACACACAAGGACTAACAACCTTTCTCACACTTCATTTTCCTCCTTCTTTTCCTTTCACATACACCCAATGCCCTCTTCCTTGGTGAGCCTCCATGACCCCTTGAGCTTGTTCCCCTTGTCCAATGAGAGCTTCGAAATCCTTTTGCACCAATCAATGGCTTCCTCATCTTTCAAGGGCCAATGAGATTTCGAGAATGAATTACCATCCAATTGAAATTAGGATGAGAATCCTTGGGCCCAATGAAACACAAGAGAGATTCCATCCTCCAATCAAAGAGGATGACAATCCTCATGACTAATGGGATTCGAGGATCCATCCTCCCTCTTATCTTGGATATTTTGATGAGGTTTCTTGAGCTTGATCCTTATCTTTTCTGTCCGTTGACCCTCACATCTTACTTCTTCACCCTAATTACTTCAAGTAATTAACTATTAGGATAAATTATCAATAGTAACAAGGAAAAGTCCTTGAGTTCCTACTTGATTAATTCAATGGTTGAAGTAGCATTTCCATGTACCATTTACTCCTTTGATATTTCCTACCTATTTACTTTACTGTGCACTAATTAACTATGTAGTACATAGTAAATTGGAATTACAATTTGCATCACAAAAAACTCTCACATATTTCTAGATCCACCGTTGAATTTAAGGTTTGATGAATTCACTGGATCTAGGGTGTTCGAGTTTTCATGAGGTTCTGCCGTCGCTCCCACACCTTATGCCTACCCTAATTTGTAAAATAAAAAGGGCTTGACCCCTTTTGAACGCAAGTACCACCTTGTTTGTACTGCCTTCTTGGTTTTTGTTGATGTAGGCGCAATTAGTCATGACGAACGACGACGCTACGCCTTCAATTCCTCCAATCGCACTCATACAACAAGAAGAGCTTGAAGAAGCACCGCTCGACTTGGATGTTTCTCAACGGTCGCGCAAAGAAGAACCGCCCAAGAGAGTGGTGCGCACTCGAGTTGCTCGTTTGGTATGGGATCGTCGACTGTCTCTTAACCCACATGCTTTAGCCATTTATTTAGAGTTTGTTCCTGCTCGTGGAGCCGCGCTAGAAAGGTTTGAAAAGTGCCAGTGCGAAGATGATGATGTCGGTTTCCATTGTCGAACGTGGGTTCCTGGTGATGGCCATTATCGTTGGCTACGAAGCCCGATCAACCCACTTCCCCTGGAGTATCAAGCCGAGTACCTCGCTCGCACCATTCATCGCATCCTAAAATTCTTACAATTGTGATCTATCCTTTAGTCAGTTATTCAGTTGTAATTCCCTGAGGTTACTTAGGTGAAAATGTTAATACTTAAGCTTGATTTTGATTCTATTCAAAAGTCTGATAGAAGTGAAATTAAATAAAGATGTATTAGAACTACATCCTAAAAATTGTACAAGTACATCATTAGTGCTTGAAGATTCTTCTACAAACTAACTCAACCTTGTCATGCGAAATGTTATTATTAATTATGGGCTTGTATTCCCTATATATCAATAAATCACATCTAATTCTACATCCCCTTCCCCTTTTCTACAAACTAAAAAGGATAATGTACTTTAAAAGGTTTACTGGGTCTTAATTAATTAAGCGTTACATCAATTGAAATAAAGAAGTACTCTACGCCTAGAAATATCACAAAAGCTAATTCAACTATTAATAATCATTACTTGAAGGTTTAAAAGCATTCAAATCAT
This sequence comes from Sphagnum contortum, assembly GCA_963920785.1. Classification (NCBI taxonomy): domain Eukaryota; kingdom Viridiplantae; phylum Streptophyta; class Sphagnopsida; order Sphagnales; family Sphagnaceae; genus Sphagnum; species Sphagnum contortum. The sequence goes on from OY987286.1 coordinate 1,862,042, forward strand.
TAGTACTAAGAAAATTTAAAGAACTAAAGCTTAATTATTTATTGAGCTATAATCCATGGCTCACAATACACAAATATAACTATCCTAGAAAAAATTTCATCAAATTTAAATTATCACAAATTATGTTTTAAAAATATTAATGATAAATATATGTATCAAAGTATGGTACATAGGATAAATCCAAAAATGAGAATAATGAATTCCAAAACAAGAATGGAAATGCACAAAAATGATAAGAAAAGAAATGAGATACAAAAGTTTAATATCCATATGGAACAAGCATAATGCAACACTTTAAATGAAAGGATATATCTTGAGTAAAATTTATTGATAAAAGTGCATATAATAAACATAATGCAATTTCCATTGCACATTCATTAAAAATTTTAATTCCTTATTTCTTCACCAACTTTTTCATCATTATAAGCACCATAGCTCATCAAAACATTTGAAAATTCCAATTAAAAAATACACCTATTAAAAAAATTTCCATGTCAATTACATTTAAGTTTTAATTGTAATGATGAAAAACTCAAAGGAACATCCTTCACATGTTAGTCCTTGGCCTTGCCAATTCTAGATGAAATGTTGAAAACCATATGAAGGATTATGCAAAAGTGTGTCTTTGGATCTATGTTTTCCCAAAATTGATCTTTTCAATACCGTTTTCACAGATGATGAACATGACAACCAAATTTTCAATACCTTAAGTAAAGTAATTTGCATCTTGTTTTGTTACAATTGAATATAAACTAAATTCAATCTTTTCATTTGAATGGAACTTAACTTTCACAAAATCAACTACATAATTTCATTGTCACTAATAGTGCACAATAGTGCAAAGTCCAAGTTAATTAAATTGTAGCATTGCATTGATAAAACAATTGCTTGTCATATGTAACGAATAATTTTTGGATTGCAATTCTATTTAAGATAACATCATTGATTGACTTCCCACATAATTGCTACAAACATAATAGATTTGTAAAGTAGATTCCATAATCTTTAATATTGTCCATATTCATTTTCATGTTTATTAAATTGAATGTGATAATATGTAAATAAGAATGTTTTAATCAAATGAACTTCTATTTAGCCAATTTCTTCACAAACACACTTATCAAAATTTCTAAATGTGCAATATACCCATCAAATTTTTTCTCTATGTTAACAACATTTGCGCTTCACATTGCTACGCACTACCAACGACAATCAACTATTTTATTTTTCTCTTATGTTTTCATACATTTTCTATAATTTATTATTATTTAATTATGTCAATGTCAAATTTAATTTTAATTAATATACATTTCATGGACATGAGAAGGCACATGTTTTCATATCCATGTTTGGTGGATAGGGAAAAAGAGTGAGGTAGTTATAAAGTGAAGGTAGCTATTAAGAAAGGTGGGACATAATCATTTTTTAAGTTAATAAAAAAGAGATAATTATTAAGAAAGAAGTAAAGTAGTTGGCTTGAAAATGAGGTGGTTATTTTTAAAATTGTCTTTGGAATCGTCCATGTATGACCATGCTAAGGATTCCAAAAAAATCCCTTATATATCAGTTCAAATTACTTATCACTAGAAGTAAGTTTTAATCAATAAAATTATTGTGTGCAATTTATAAAACACAAATTTATTTTGTCCATGAAGCTATACCTAACATCATTAATTAACCTCCCACATCTTAATCCAAACATGATTAATATTGCAAAATAAGTTCCACAATCTTTAATACAAAATTTAATTGACATTGACCATGTTCACATGATTTTTGGTTAAGAGTCATAATATGTATCCTTAAAAATGTTATCTTAATTAAAATAAATCTTGTTTATGGCCAACATGTTATTGATATCATTATTTTACGATTTTTTTGTTTGGTCAATTCACAATGATATGAGAAGCCTCTTTCTTGTTATGTCATATATTTGTTTTTTCACTTGGGTTTCTTAAAACAAAAGAGAACACTAACCAACTATGGTTTAGACCACTTGAATAGTAGTAAGAAAATGATGTAAGAATAAGGAGTTTCAAAAAAGTTAAAACGCTTTGATCTTCAAAAGCATGAGTAAGCTCCCATGCTTGTTTAACAACTCCAAATTTAGCTATATTTTGGAGTCTTACGGCTCAACATAATTTTTTACAAATCATGTTGAAATCTGCTTACTCATGTTGAGAATGCTTCATTAATTTGCAAGAAGGGTTGTAGGAGTTGTGAGCCTCATTGAAGAGACTTATACATCCCAGCTTACTCTTGCCTTCTAAAGCCTAAAAGGGCAAGGAGAAGGCCCAAGAAATCTCTTCCAAGCAAAGCTCTAATGACTTTTAGTTTGTGTGTTGTATAAGGAGGATACCTTGCATATACCTCCATAGTGAAACCCCGGTAAAGAATGGACTTCTGGTGGCTGAATGCATCGAATGAAGCCTTGCCATGGTATGCACCTATCCCACTCTCTCCAACTCCTCCAAATGGCAGATGTGGGCAAAGAAACTGCAGAAATATGCAGCACCCCAAATCATGAAAGAGAAACACAAAACATGTACTCTGCAAGTGTCCCCTGAAATCTCTCTGTATCAACTTATGTGTACCTCAGAATCAATGAATTGGTCCAAAAAATTTGCCCCTATGGTGAGTGTAAAGCATGAGGTATAAGCCTTTAAGCTTACATGCACAAGCGCATCATTTATCACCATGCCACCAGAAGAAGTTTCAGACACCATTTTCTCCTGCACCGCCTTGTTATTGGTAAAAACATATAGGGCCAATGGCTTTGGCTCTTTGCTGATTATATCAATTGCTTCATCTGGTCCTTTCACCTACTCTCCCACCAGCAGCAAAAGTAAAAGAGCCAATCAATCAGGTGAAACCTTAGAATGTTCCTTCTCAACCAGACAAATTTACAAATTGATGAAGACAACAAATCCACCCATGACATCATAAGATGCTTGTGGAATCCAAAATGGCCATAAGGAAGTTGTTTACAAAAGCTTTCACAACTTTTCCAAATCTTAATTGTATAGAGATGGAAACATTCTGTTAGACATGAAACCTACTGTGATGATTGGAAGTAGAGGCCCAAAGATCTCTTCGTTCATAATTGGAGCATCAAGAGGAACGTCAAGCAGTAAGGTTGGTGCAATGTATCTGTAAAGAACAGCAACAAGAAAGCCAAAAGTGAGCCTGTATGAAGAGTCATGTGCAAAAACACAGCTTGGCCCACAAGTTTAACTGAAAAGTGCATGCTTCCCAGTTTGTTTGATAAGATTGTTGCAGGATTGGCAAGTACCAAAGAGACACTAAGAGAGACCCTAACAAATTTAGCATGTGTCTCTTAAGTTGAAATTTGGAAAAAAAAAAACAGTTTCAAAAGTGATCTTCAGATGACAGCTCTACAGTTTGAAAACTGAGTTTTTTCACATGAGTTTGATGGCCACTGCATCCTAGACACATTACCTTTGACTGTGTCATTCAAAACATCAATGTGATTGCAGAGCGGGACTCCACAAAAACATGTTAAAGTAAACAAAAAAGAGTAGAAATGTTGCAAAAATAACCACTTTCCCTGTACCAAGAGGCCCATAATAGTGTAACCATTGAACTAACACAAAAACCTTCTAGGTGCACCTCCTTATGGGCAATGAGTTATAAGAATGGAAACTCACAATGACATCTCATCTTGTTCCCCACCATGTATGATTTTTTCAGCTGTTGCAGGGTCATCTAGGAGTGCTGTGAGTCGCTTAAAGTGGTTCTTGTTTACAATGCGAGCAAGATCTTTTGAGGTGCGAGGATCCTCGCCATAAAACTCCACCATGGTTGTTTTCAAAGTTGAAATCTAGGAGGAGCCCAAGTGCAAATATGGTAAGTCAGTACTGTGCGTCAATTATGTCAAAGGTTTCAAAGAGCTCAAGCTCCTTGGTCATTATTGTACTGGTTTGAAGCAGAAAGCATGCTTCTTCGAGGAGAGAATTGCTACCAGTTTGGGCACAAAGCACGCTTCAACCAGTAAGTGATTTGGTGATAAACAAGCTTGTCCATCACTGCATGTCCACTTCCCAACGATAATCCGTTTTGCTGCCACCTTAGATATGTCCACATAAAAAGGCACATCAGCTCCATATCTACCCTGAATCATGGAGATACTACCAAACACAACAATACATTTGTCTTCTGTACCACTGAAAAAAAAGGGCCATAAGTAGCATCATCCTTGATAGTTAAAACTGATTACGAGACATAGTTATACCAGTTTTGCATAATAGAGTACAGCCTGCCATACCTTCACATCCACTGTGGAGTCAATGTAAATGGGACACTTCCCACCAAGTTCCAGTGTCACTGGTGTGAGGTGCTTGGCAGCAGCAGCCATCATTATTCTTCCAACCTTGGCATTCCCTGTAGTCAAGCATAAGCATGAAATTGCAGAGAAATTTCCACAGCAACAATTTGTAGAAAAACATGACAATGAGTGCAGTAACAACCATGTGAGAGTCGCTCACAAAGTCAGCAAAACATCACCTTCATCATGAATAGCAATGATGACCGGCCATGACTATTGCAATGACTTCATCAGCTCCCAATGGTGGGTGCTGATCATAAACATATAATGATTTCACTGAAATACTTGGCAAACCCATTATACAAAATCTGTGTCCTGAGTTTCTATTGCATTTGCAGTAGCAACAGGAAGACTCAGTCATGATGGTTGAGTGAGAATGTAGAGCTGAATATATCCATGAATGGTGGTAACTAGCAAATGACGCAAACATGGTTATATTTACACTTTGATTATCTGCTGGACACAAGCTTCAACTAGGCACATCTACTGGCAGAAAGTGCACACACCAGAAAGTAGTACTACCTGTGAAGAAGATCTTGTCCCACTTCTGATCTAGCAGAGAAGTGATTTGTTGAACACCTCCTTCCACAACATGGATGGCCTCCTTGTCCATGTACATGGGGATAAACTTAGCAAGAAAAGCTGAAGTTGCAGGTGCAATCTCTGATGGTTTGATTACAACAGCACACCCTGCAGCTACAGCCCCTACAAGAGGATCGAGTGCCAATACTGCAAAAAGCATCCAAAGCTTTAAAACAAATGGTCGGGGCACAATAATCAGTCTGAATGCTAAGATCTCTCCACACGTAACCCTAAAATCTTGATAGTCATCAATATAGCAGCAAGTACACTATTTGAATATGATTCTGAATATGATTTCAATTCCTTTTACAGTTCCCAAAATTGTAAAGAAATCAAAGTATTTAGAGAGAAATGACCAAAATGGCGCGCAACTTACAGATAGGGAAATTCCAAGCAGAGACCACCAGTGCGATCCCAAGTGGCTCTGGCTGCACTATGGCAGTGCTTGGAATGGTGGCTACTGCAATTGACCTCTGCAGCAGCATCACAAAAACTGTTCTTAACACTGGTGTCATTGTCTAGCACCGTCCAAATCATGCCAAGCATTAGAGCTGAATTTAGTTCTTTTGTAGTTTTTAATACAATTATTGCAACAACAACAAAGCTCAAAACAAACTTTCAAATCCCCTAACCAACCAAGCATCAAAATCCAGGGCAGAAACACAGAAACCCTACTTGCAAAGGAAACACACACCTTTTCTGGTGACATCCATTTCTTGAGGCACTCGATTGCTAGCTTACACGAATCCAACAACATGGCCAACTGCATGCATGCATGCATGCTCATCATCATCATCATCATCATCATCACATTCTAGATCAATTGCTTCAATTTCTTCAAGAATTTCCTGGAACTCTTATTTGCCAAAACCCCTCTCATAATGCTTGTTTGCAATGTATCCATTCCCATGAACTTTTTGGAGCTTCTTAGTTCTCCCCACTGCAAATGAAATCTTGGAGCAAACTCACTCACCTCCACAATTGCCTTCAGGATTCATCTCCAACTTTTGAATTGCAGGCTGAAAAAAGAAAGAAAGAAAAGAAAACCCCACAAACACACATGCACGGCTCTTCCCTCTGTCTCTGTGTCCCTCCCTCCCTCCCTCCTTCCCTGGCCGCAAAAGAATTATTACCTCGCAAGCGTAGGTCTCGTATTCAGACTTGCCAAGATCTAGAGTTAGAGCTTTGCAAATCTCCTTCTCTTGCTCCGTCACCATCTTCAGAAGCGCACGCAACTGTTGCAACCTCCATTTCTCGCTCTTGGTGCGGCCGCTGGAAAATGTGCGACGCAGCTCGGCCAGCAGCTGGGCTGCATCCACCAACGGCACGTCTGTTGCCATAGACTACTGTACAAACAAAAAGGGGAGTAGAGAGGAGAAACTCTAAATATTGAGGAACTCACACTTCTATTGTACTAAGCTGATGAAACTCCCACAAACACAAAAACACACTCTCTCTCTCTCTCTCTCTCTCACACACACACACACACACACACACAAATTGACAAACAAGGAGAGTAGTAGGCAAGTCTTCGGAAGTGGAGCTTGTAAAAGAGAGGAGTAAACTAACGTACATCAGATTTTTGCAACTGGAATTTTGTCTACTGCACACAACAAAATCATGTCCAAAGGAAGAAATGCTGCTGATGCTTCAGGAGTTTTGCTTTGTTGATTTTTTTTGGTTCTTTGGGTTCCCAGTTTTCCTGGATTTGTGTAGTAGCCAGGTGGGAAACCAAGTTCCCAAACCCAAGCCAACCCAAGCTGAGTAGCAAAAGCATCAGCTGCCATAACTCCTCGTCCCTGTCCTCCTGCAGCTGCTGCTGATGTGTATTACGCACGCACACACGCAACAAGCATGCGAGCCAGATCATGACATGGATCAGAAGCAGGAAAATTAATACTTGCTCATTGCTGCTGATCGAAGCTCCTGCCTGCCAAAAACAAAAAGAGGAATTTATTTATTACTAATAAGCTGTTGAAATAGCCCCTAATGAGCTCTGTCCGTGACAGAGCTCGTTAAAGGGTATTTCTGTCCATGGCAGAGCTCATTAGGGGGTAAAATTCTGTCACCAACGAAGCTAGGTTCATTGACAACTGAGTAATAACAGGCATCTAGTGGATGGTGTACTGGTGGGGTGCTGGTTCACTGGCGCCGCATTTCAGTCATAAGAGCTCCATGCTTCAGGTTTGCTCGGTGCAGGGTGTCTGGCTTACACCTGGAGAGAGCCTGTGACGCCTCTTGTTACGAGAATGTAAAGGTAAATTGAAAGGTTCAAAGGCATCAATATGCTACTGTCAGATTCTGTCCTTTCTTACTTACCTAGACTAGTTTAAGACCTGCCTAAATGCTTTAAGAACTGTCTAAGGAGCAGGTCCAGAACTTTTGCACCAGGGAGCCGGGACTCAGTGCTGCTGGCTCTGTAGTACATTAACCGCATTGACTATAATAGTTATCTAGTTCTTCAGCAGAAGTCCACTTCGGTACAAATTGTTAGCAAAATGATTTATTTGCAGCAGAGATCGGATCTGATCAGAACTCTTATCTTTCTCAACACGAAATGGACTAATAGAGGGACAACTGGTTTTGTGGTGTTGTGGCAGAGCACATTATGAAGTGAAATAGTTCCTCCCACTTTGTAGAGTTCATTCAAAAACAAGTTCCCACTGCCAGGAAACCTTTTTTAATACCAAATAAAATGTTCTTGAAGATGTTCTTGAAGATTCGATTCAATGTTTTCCCTCATAGAATCTTGTTATTTTTCTTTTTTTCGGGGGTGAAAATCTCAACATTTCTAAAAATAATATAGTTAGCCTAGCCTTGAAGTTGCCAAGATAATAGGGTATAAGAAAAAAGTGGCAGAGCCTTACTCACAGTAATGCCCTTGAGGGAGGCTGGTACCAGAAATGGGGGCCTACACATGAGGCCCCCATGTTTTGGTAATGGCCTTACCGACCTTTTACACATTCAGAATTACTTGTAAATGAGCCTGCCATATATTAACAATAACCACAACAGAAAGCAAAAGAGAATAAGCTTTTTAAAGGAGTATAGATAGCAGTGCTGCCCTGATCAACACGATGACTTTTAGACTCATGATGGCAGATTAGTAGTCGGATTGTGTAAAACAGAAGGAAAAGACATGCAAGGCTTAATAGAGATGATCTATGATATGATGACTTCAGACCTGTGATGCAGAGCTAATACATTGCATCCACAGAGATGAGGAGAAAAAAGAAAATACAAAACCGAAATTTAAAAAAAAACAGAGCTGTAAAGATCACCATCATCCATGAATTCAGACCTGTAATGCAAATTTAACTTTGCATGCGAAGAAGAGGAGAGGAGAGAAGAGAAGTAATGATATGGAAGTCCTACAACCCCCAGAAGCAGGAAATTATACAGCAGATGGGTGGAGCTGCTATGATTAGAATTGACAATTCAAACCTGCAATGCAAACAAGAGTTTAGTTTGCAAATGTCCAGAGATATGGAGAAAGGCACAAAAGTATGATCCTTTTGAGATGATCAAAAGCCTCACATGCTGGACATGCATTTGTTGCGAGACTGAAAAGTTCTTCACATAGGCTCCAATCCAGTGGACCCAAAGGATACAACATGTCTTGATGCAATTTTCTACACCCATGGATGTAAGAGTACCACTACTACAATATGCGGGTTTTAAAAACAATTTTCTCATAGATTTTTCATAGATTTTTCATGATTTAGTGGGTGGCTCCCCATGCCATTTTGTTAGAACTTCGTCTATAAACAATATAAATTATGTTTTAATATATTTCTTAAAAGTATTGTGCAACTATTTGGTGTTAAATGGCCCATAATAATGCAGCTATTATACAAATTTAAACACGTCTGCACCGCATTTAAAAAATATTTTTGATAGTTTGCACAATAGCATTGAATAGGAAAACCCATTGAAAATCTGTATCTACATTATGAAAAATATGTGTAAATTATGTTTTTAATTTTGACATAACATGAAATGTAATTTTTTATCGATAATTATGGAAGATTTGTGTAAATTTTGTTGCAAAAAATATTCTTTCATTCAACATAAAACTATTGGTAATTCATGTATATATAATGAAAGAGATGCCAAAATATCATTTTTAAATGCATTGTGCAATTAACCATAGGTAATTAGCACATATTAAGAATAAAAATTAACACATGTTTTCAACAAAAACAAATTGATCCAATTGATCCATTTGATCCAATTTTAAGTTTTGGTTTAATTAAAGACTTTTGGAAGTGAAAAATTTTGTCATTAAAAAAATGACATTTTTACAACGAACTTTCAAAGGAATCATAAATTGAAATAAATTGATGATAAAAAATATGAAATGATAATAAACTATTAGGCACACTAAAAAAACATTCACAATTTTAAAAATGTCGAATTTTAAAACTTTGAAAAAGTGAAAGCATGTACATTTTGAAAATTCAAAAAAACAAAATTTCAAGAGTGTTTTACCACATATAAATGGGGTATAATGTACATGATATATATTTTATATTACATTATATTGTATTGTATTATATTATATTCAACTTTTTAAAAATTAATATTATTTGGTATGATTTCAAATTAAAATAATTTATCAAGATGAAACATAGATATGCAAGGAATCTATACATTTTTACAAATTTCATATTTATTAAGAATGATTAATTATTATTTTTGACCTATTGGGGCAATTCTAATCATTTTTCATGACAAGTTGCAAACAAATCATTAAAAAATTCATTCATATGAAAAAGTTATTTTGAAGAGAAAGGACATGCATGACTAATGTAAAGTAACGCTTGTGATTCCTTTGATCTCATTTTGACCCAAATATGAATACAACTTAATTGAAAAATGCTTATAATTTTCTTGTCCTCATATATATTTAAGCATAACAATTTAAAATTTGACCCTAAGAGTTCAATGGTTTGTTTTCTTTTCAGCTTTTTGATAATTGAAAGTCTGGTTTTTTTTCATTTTTTTCACATTATGTTGAACTCTTATGGCTCTATCACAATGTTCATTTTTCTAAGTCTAACAAGTATTCTTTCATAGAACACAAATGTAGCAAGGCAATCCTATCCTTGAATGGTACCATTAAAAATGTCACACATTGATTTTCTTGGACCTGTTGAACTTTCAAAAATCATACGAAACACTTAAATGAACATTTTCATAAAAAACATTTGAATACATTTATTGGGTTCCATAGATTTTGAAATTTCAATAATATAAAAAATATTGTGTATTTTGATATTCACAATCATTTAGAAAAAAATTCAGGAATGTAGTGCATGTTTTTTTCCTTGAACTTTTTGGTCAAGAACACAAATTTGGAACATGATTTATGATTTTTTTGGAAGTTTTTTACTAAGGTAATTTGGAAGTCGGTTTTTTTAATTTGGAAATTAATTTATTAAATATGATTTAGTTATGAATTTCGAAAGTTGAGGCTATCAGTTTTTTAAGGGACCATTTTAATTAGGAATATAAAATTTCAAAATTTTCCAAAAATTTAAATTCCTCAATAGACTTTGAGCCATATATTAAAGCATGCAATTGATATATATGAGAAAATAATAATTTATAATTATGAAAATATAACAAAAAGACCCCAAAAAAAAAGATTTGGTTATTTTTAGTTCCTTAACCATTCCTTAAGGTGGTTCCTAGAGGTACCACCCAAGGATGGGTTTACCTAGCAAAATGATTCAAGTTATTAAAACATTAATCATCAACATTCAATCAATGATGGACTTTATAACCGCATATCCCAAAGGTCCTAACTCACTTATGGATTATAATTTATAACCATTTTATGAAATATATTCAAACTTTTGGGCATGTAATTTCAAAGAAATACAACAATTAAGGTAAAATAATACAACAAGTCAATTTTTTAAAATTTTAAAATTATAGTTGAAGCCTTCAAATTTTTCATATTTTGCAAAGTCGATCTACTTACATAAACTAAATTGTCCAAGTTTTATCTTCATTAAAGATATTCAAAAATATATATGGAAAAATATATTAACTTCAAAATCATTTTTTTAAAAAAGTTTTAAGTCAAATTGGGCTTCATTGGTCTCAAAATACATTGGTTATGCATTTTCAACTATCATTTTTGGTTCACTCTAGTGTGTTTTAACCCTAATTTCTTCAAACTTGGTATGTTATTTTCTATTTTTTGTGTCATTGTTGGGTAGCTAACAATGTTGGATCTCATGTTGCATTACATTATTTTTTTGCAATGATTACATATTAAGTAGATGTGAATCTTTTTTTGATAAAAGGTTTTAAGTAGCTCAATAAAAGTTGTAATTTGATGATATTTAAACAAAGAAATTCTTTGACGTCTTCTTACTTTGTTATTGTGGTTAGATGAGGTCTTGAAGAATTTGATTATGGAAAACCAAATTTTAACAATGGATGTTGACCATTCTTTATATATTGGACCATGCAAACCAACCACCAATATGGACTACAAGATATATAGACTTCAATGGATCTTACATGTATTCCTTAAAAACATAATTTACCTGAAAAAAAACCATTTGCGATGGCTTTGAAATCAAGTCTTCTCAAGTCGCCTTCCATATTCTTTATTTGTTTTGTTTTCCATTATCATGTTTTTGAAAGCTATCATGTCAAAAATTCTATATTTCCTCTTCAATTAAAAAATTGGTACTAATGGAGGCCTTGTTGTTGGTGATCTCATTATTGAGTATTCCCATTGCCAAAAACCATCAAATCATGTCAAAATCCTATGAAGAATAAAACATTAAAACCTTGATCCTTTGTCAAACAAGCTTGAACAACTAAATGTTTTTGAATGGCAAACAATGTTAACATGTCTTATGTTTTTCTTATGAATTTAGATTTCTTTGTGTGATTGATGTTTTGGTTATTGTTGATTTCTTATTTATTGTGCTTTAATTAACATTTTTAATAATGTTGTGAATGTCATAACTTTGAGAATTGTTTTGGTAAGTAAGGCATATCAGAGTGTTTGGTTTCAAAATCATGCGAAGACAAAATTTTTTTGGGATTGCCTTCACCATTCAGAACTATTACCTTCCATTATATATACTTACAATGTTGTAGTTATCATTTAATGGTTATTTACCAAGAAAAAAAATAAGGGAAAAAATAACTATAAATTATAGTCTTTTACATCAAACAAGAAAGAATTACATTTACTTGTAAATAGGAAAGGAAAGGCAAATCAAGAAAGAAAATACATAACATGCCCCAATCTCCATGAAATATCCCCCAATTGTATTCCAACCAAACAAAGGTACATCCTTCTCCTTTTGCATTCCTCCTAAAATCCAAGAAGACTAGAAGAAAGAATGAGGAACCAACAAGGTTCCCACCACCCATAAGCCACAATGGCACTTCATCTTCTCCTCCAAAATATAGGATTTATTCAAATCTCCTTCACAAGTTCCTCAATGGTGGCAAACCATTTGCTTACCACCCTATCTTCAAGGACTAATTAACCTACGGGCTTCATCCCCTAGTAATTAGGAGAAGGTAAGTTTACACCTACCACTAGTAATTAAGTAAATTATTTGGAGCTAGGCCTTCTAGGTTAGATAAACTATAAAACTTACCCATTAACAAAGACTTCAAAACTTTGACATTGTCATGCAAACGTGAACAATTGTGTATTCTTATGTTAGTGGAAAAGAATGACATCTATTATTTTTATCAATTTAAGTTTTGTTTTTGTGTGACTATTGTTTCAAAATGTTGTCTATTCTACTTTATCATGTTTGAATTAATCTTTTTTAGGATGTTATGGATGGCACAAATTTGATAATGACTCATAGAAGTAATAATAGATTAGAATATTCAATTGTAGAATCATGTGAACAAGAAGACATCAAAACTACGGCTGGAAAGGGTAGGAAAATAAGCAAAAACAACTAGTGAAACTAACGCCAATAAAGGTAAATATAGATTGGTGGCGAGATTAAGGCAACAACCTAGGTTAGAAAGCTTGAGGTTGCATGCTCAAAGCCAAGCAAAAAGACGAAAGAAGATTCAGCTAAGGACTTTGACATTGTCAAACAAATTCAAGTAGTTGAATGTTCTTGTATTAGTGGAGAAGGTAAGCATCTTATGCTATGCTTAAGAATTTAACTTTATTTACATGTGACTAATGCTTTAAGGTATTCTTGATTATAATTTGTTGGATTTGAATGCCTTTTAAGAATTTAAGCTTATTTATGTGTGAATATTCTTTCAAGGTTTTATCAATTCTAGTTTACCACATTTAGATTAAAAGTTTTACAAGAGTGTCATGGACAACATTGTGTTGATAAATCACCTCCATAAGTATAACATGTCAAAAGAGTATCTAGCTTTTTACCACTAGGATCACAATGGTTATAGGTTATTCTTGGTCTCTATTTCATGCAATTTTTGTTTTTCTAAGTTTCCCTGCTTAGTGACTTACATTCTAAATGTGTCATGCAATGTGTAATTAAACTTATAACCAAAAGTAAAATTGAACTTCATTGTGAAAATTAAGCTTGTTCAAATTGAACTTGCTTACAATTTTGTTTAATACAAGTTTACATTACCAATGTAATCAAATACAAATTTTTGTTGTTTCTTAAGCATGTAGGTGGGTGCATTCATAGATGGGGTATTAGTTTAAAAAAATAGGATTACAAGTCTATTTTCACTCTCCATCAAAAATAGAATTTGTATGAGACAAATTTAAGTGAGAAAAAATGAACAGTCCAAATTAAAATAACTTGTAAGTTGGTGATGATATTTCATATGCATGTTACTATGCATCAATACTTTTGTTCAAAACACACAAAAAACGCAAAAAATGTTTCAATAAGCTTTTATGGATAGCTTCGATATTTTTTGCATGATTAGTTCCTATGTATGTGACCAACGCTTGGGGCTACAAATTTCAAACATAATGAATACAAACAATTAACCAAATGATAAAAAAATATAATCATTTTCTTTGCAACCCTAACAAAAGACTTATGTAAGTTCAAAATCTTCATATTGACTTTTAGTTTAATCAAATGCATCCAATGAACATTGCTAAACATCGATGGAAATTTTTGATCAATTGCATCAATTGCATTATTTAATGAATTCATTTAGATAATTTGTAGTTAAAACAACTCACATATCTATTTTGAAGGACTCGAAAGGACAATTCTATAATATCCAATATTCTTACTTGCTTGATATGACATAATTTTAATTATTTGAATTTAATTTTACCTGATTTTCTCTACCCGAGTCAATGGTAATATGGAGTTGACAACCAAGTGAAAACTGGAGGTGCATGGGCATAACATGTTGGTGATGCCAAGTGACAAGAATCTGTTATCTGACTGAATTTGCATGCAATGGTTGCATCAATGAAAGAAGGTGTGTGGGTTGCAAAGATCAAAGAATAGTAGTAGTATGTCTAGTTTTAAATTACAGTCCAAAGCAAACAATCTGTCAGCTAACAAGAGAATGACAATTTGAATTACTGGAATAATAGAGAGACCACTGCAAGCTCAGGATGGATTACATTGCGTCAATCTGAATAAGAAAAGGGCTCTTGTAGGCTCATTGCTCTTTCAGGTTTCCCATCCTTCTCTCTTTCAGATATGCTTCTTGCAATTGATATGCTTCTTGTGATTAGTGGGGGCTCTGGAACATGATTTGTTTTTGTGCCTTTTGCAGCCCACTTTGAACTCCTTTTTTTTTTTTTTTGGCGCTTAGACTTGAGTCCTCTCTCTTTGTTTCTTTTTTTCTCCCCTTGCTGAGTGCTTTGATGAATGGAGTTTGCCAGGGTTTCATGGTAGAAGAGTGCACAAAACTTTGAGAGCAAACATCAAAAGTATTAACAAACATTGTTTTGATTCTAGAAAGATGCCAGAAACAAAATTAGAAAATTGCTTGAATGCTGCCTGATCTGAACCCCTTGACCTCACAAAATCTACATTTGAGTCAACGTCCTGACCAGTGTTGGGTGGTTCTTGATGTTTCAAAAGAACCTTTGGTTTTGGGTTTAGAAATAAATTAGAGCAATTCTGGGTCTGGTTATTAAAAAATAAAAATAAAAATCCAGTTCCGGTTCTGGGTACAGCTTCTCAAATAAAAACATCCCAATTTTGGTTGTGGTTCCAGTTCTAAAAATCAAACCTCATTCTGGTTAACCTGGACCAAAACCAGCAATAATCTGCGGGTTAACCTCTTGTTAGCCCCTGGTTCTAGTTCTTTTTTTCAAAAATTCCTGATTCAATTCTTATAAAAACCCAGGATCCTGGTTCTGGTTCTTTTGGAAAAGAGAGAACTTGGTTCCAGTTCCAAACCTGGTTTCAAAAACCAGACCTAATTCTCAGAAATCAGACCTAGTTTCAATTCAGATTTTACTAACTGGAACCAAAACTGACAATTCTCACTTGCCAAACCATGTACCCACCCAAAACTGGTCCTGACCCACTAGGATTACTCATGCTAGAAGAAAGGCTTTGTTGAATGTGCGTATATATATGATATTTACATATATCATGCAACAACATAAAGAACCATCAAAAATTTTGCAGTGTATTTTCTCATTGCTTCTCGTGCGTAACCTTGGGCAGGATCTTACAACCCATGTAAAACATAAGATCCCACTGAGCAACAGGCTTTACAAATTTGTGAACTGTCCTGTTTTTCCCCAAAAAAAGGGAACAAGCTGGGAAGAAAATCCCAACATTTCTTTATGTGAGTTTAGGGTTTGGGGTCTATCCTTGTCCTATACAAAATCATCATGACATGCAAGAATGTCTCACTGACCACATGGACTTATATGCACCTAGACAAGGCGCATTGCTTTCTTCTTGTTGCTTTGGAAGTGTGACAGAGACTCAGGATGCAGACGTTGTAAATGGTTTGCTTGAAGTTTAGTCCAGATTATTATGTATCTACAACCTCTGTGAGAAGCTGATGAAGTCAGTGGGTAAGTCATGGCAGTTCACAATTGGTGGGGTAGTTGATGAAGTCAGTGGGTAAGTCATGGCAGTTCACGATCAGTGTGGTAGCTGATGAAGTCGGTGGGTAAGTTGTAGCAGTTCATGATCTGTGCTATTCATAATCAAGGTGATGGTCTGACAATCTGAGTTGATGAAGTCAGTGGGTAAGTCATAGCAGTTCATGATCAGTGCTTGGTGATGGTCTGACAATCTGTGAGCAACACCCATAAGGTTATGCCTGCACTTATAGTTCAAATTGTTGTTGTGGAGATTGGGGGCAATTGTGGGAATGATGGGGGGCTGCAGAAATTGCAAGGAGTACTACTGGATGTGGTCCATTTGCAAAGAAGACAATATGGGACAGGTATGAAAATCTCATCAACTTACACATGCAGCACCTTCCAGCATCTTAAGTTCTATCTCTACAACACAATGGAAAGAGCAGCAATGTTCTAGAAAAGAGCATCACAGCAGTAAGGTTTACAGCAACATAATCTGACACTTTTAACACATCAGGGAAAAATCAGTGTCATGGCTGCTCTGTTGGCAAGACATTGCACCTGGATTCTATCATGAGAGCACTGGATGCAAAGATCCAGGATGCAAGAGCTGTGTATTAACCAACATACTGAGTTTCTTTTCCATGTCCAGAGGTAATGGGAGGAGGATTCCCCATGAAGCTAGCTTTGCCCAAAGAAGATAAAAAACCGAACACAAACAAAGAAGCAAAACAGATTGAAGGAAAGAGAGCTGGTGCTATGTTCATAGATTGCAGTTTATCTAAGAAGCAAAAGAGAAGTGTGACCCTAAAACCTTAATGGAGCAAACATAACTGAGAACCTCTTCACCTGGTCCACTTGGTGCACTGGTGTCAATGGTCCCCAAATGGGTTCACAGTTATGAATTTAAGACCAAGAGATTAGGAGATAAAAGACAGTACCTTGTCCTCTTATTCTCTTTGTTCTTGATATCTCTGCACCAGCAGTTCTGTGATCTTTCATGACAATGGATCACTCACCTTCTCAGTTTCCAAATCAGCATTTCACTCTTCTCATCTGCAACAGCACCACACCCAGCCCCCCAATCTTGCTATTTTTCTGCTAGAAGTCATTCAGACAATTACAAGCATCAACATCTTACCACTGCAGATATTCTTCACATACATTTCACACACCCAATCATGCGATTCTCCAGCAGAACAGCAAAATATCTAACACAAGTCAGCAACTCCACATCCCATTATTCAAATCAGAGACACAAATTCTGTGTACAATATTGCATCTTTTCTTTCATGTATGGAAGCTCCTTCCCTCAGTTGCATCAACTCCATCCCACGGGCAGGCTCTAAAATTCACACTAGGCTCAATCCAGTCTAAAACCTAATTAGCCCCTAACCCCATGAAACAGTTGTGACCTTTTACAATCCCCCATAATCAGTTGCGCGAATAAATAGTCCTCCAGGTCCATGTGAGGGTTGTGTGTGACCCTCCTGCTTGATTGTTGAAATGTCTGGTTTCCAAGTCTGTCCTTTCTATCCTTGTATACTTCTATGACTAAAAGAACAATGTGGGACACAGCAGAGCAATTGCAGAGACCTGGGAATTCAGATTGGACAGCAATTCAATAGTCACAACAATATTTGCCAATTGTTGCTCACAGGGCCATCAGAGTGGCAAGCGAACCAATCAAGCTAACAATCAGTCAATGTGAATTAAGTAAGAGGGGCCATGCCTCCCATCCCTCAATGCGGGGATGTATGGGGCAGACACAAATCAAGCCTGACCCAGCAACCTGCAGGGTGCACAGTTCTTGGTCCTAAAATATAATCTGCACTGGACATAATGCAACTTAGACTTCATCATGCACACTGAACTGGTAGACAACAAAAACAGTGTGGTGGGCTGCTTTGAGTGCTGGACTCTAACATGCCCAAATGACAAATCTGCTGTTTTCTGCCACTTTTTGATTCAACATGGCACAGGAGTATGGCACAGCTCTAGGCCAATATCTAGTCCAGGGTCTCATTCTACATGCAGAAAGGAAATGAGAAAACAGCCAGTTAGAATGCATTAAAAAGGTTTCTTTCTGGCTGGATTCCACTGCAACATACCATAGCTGCTGAAACTGCTGCACTGGGAGATTTGACCTAATAATCACAGGGAAATGATATGCTGTGAAATTTCTAGTATAGTACAGAGGGAAAGACATGAGAAACCTGTAGCAAGGTGAAGGTAACATTAACCTATTTCACATTACGTTCAAATGGGTTTGAATGTTAATCCTTTGGAGTATCCATAAGAAAGCACTGGTCAACGTTTACAATGGAGCGGGTTTTAGGAAGTGAATGTCAGGAAACAGCACCCAACAAAAAAGAGGTTAACAATTGAGGGAGGTGTGTTAACCCACCATCTTCCAACACAGAAGAAGAAGAAGCCACATAACTCATAACAATAATTCAAAAACTGCAATCCCACCAGGGCTTTTTCCTTTTCCTAGTCCATCCATGTTCCTCATGCTGAGCCTGTGGCAACAGCAGGAGCAGCTGGGGTTGAAGGGGCAGCAACACCATTTGCATGTCCATTGTACATCATGCCACTGCCACCTCGGCCCCCACCACCACTGCGGCCTCCTCTTCCTCCATAGTGGTTAGGTTGAGGATGAAAACTCCCAGACTGGTCATAAAATTGAGCATTGCGCCCACCATTTGTATACATACCCCCTCGTCCTCCTCGATTGCTTCGACCGGGATAGCCACCACGGCCAGCTGCTCGTGCTCCTGTCCCTTGATATCCACCAGGCACACCCCGCCCCCCCCTTGCTGGAGCTCCAGCTCCTGGATGACCCTGTTGGTAACCCCCCCCAGCACTCCTTGGTGCCCCTCCCATCTGAACCTGAGGATGGTGAGCATGGTGAGCATAGTGTTGGTGGTGAGATTGCGCTGGAGGTTGTGGCTGACTGTCACCTACTCCTCCTCCTGCTGCTGCTGTTGCAGCTGCATCTGGCTGTTCAACAGATTGCTGCTGCTCTTCTTCTGCATCATCTGGGTTCCCAATGTAGGTCTCCTCGTGACTCCCAAACTGAGGCATCTTGAAAGCTTGCAAGCCAGAAGTTTCAAGAGGATATGGATTGGGATTTGAGGAGGGCACGGCTCTATTGGTCCCTACCATTCTGTACTCATACATCTGAGTGCCTGCTGGCTGGTGCTGCTCTGGCTGGGCATAGTAAGCAGCAGCTCCATCATTGTGGTCCAACTCCTTCGAGGTCAGATACTGGCCAGCTGCTGTTGCTGCTGCTGCAGCAGCAGCAGCTGTCTGCTGACTTACAGTTTGGAGCTCTGGCGTCATTGTGAAATACTCCGACGAAAGAATCCTGTTCAACCTCTCCCTCAAGTGCAAGTCTGATACGGAAACTCTCTGGTCAAGGAACCCCATCTTTATACAATGTATACACCCATCACACCAGAGAAATTCTGGCATGCATCATACATAATCAGCAGAACTCAGAAATCTGGACAAGCAAAAGCTAAAACCCTAGAATTTTTTTTCTCAAGAGAAGGAAGGATACAAGAGATTTGAGCATCAGAATGGATGACCCGATCTGAGCTCAGTAACCAATTGTGTGCATGCTCAATGCAGCGTTGCAGAGCATCCCGATGAGACAAGGTGACATTGGGAGGACGAGAGGTAAGCATGGATCCAAAGAAGGAGAGCATATCCAAGTCTCCTTCTATCAAAGGAGTGGTGGCATCATCCGTACCGAAATCATAAGAGAGACAGGAGCTTCTCTCATGCACCTTGGTCCATACCAGCGACGGTGCATCCGCCTGCGACCTGACATCAAACAAATGTGCAAAGTACAGAAGCTTCAACAACTCTGCGACATCGCCATCCGAGAATCGCCTCTCCACTTTCTGCTGCAGCCACGCACTCTCAGCAGCAGCAGTAGTAGTAGTCGTAGTCCCCGAGCTGGAGTATTGCTCGTACTCTCTGAGAATCGTCTCCTTGTCCTCATCCTCCACCACCGCAGTCTTCCCTTGCTCCTCGCTGTCGGATCTTTCTACATTCTCGGGAGCCGACACATCTCGCGACGACTGCAAAAGATCCGAACCCGCTGCAGAACCTCCTCCTCCTCCATTCCCGTAGTCGCCAACGCCACCACCTCCTTCAACTTCCTTATCAGTTCCCACAACCTCTGCTC